>PVJH01003646.1:20256-138364 GCA_004026705.1 Nesogale talazaci | reverse complement strand
CTTCTCAGATGTCAGGATTTGGGTCTCTTTGCTTTGAGCTGTAATCCATATTGAAGACTGCAGTCCTTGATCTTCATTACCAAGTGCCTCAAGTCCTCACTTTCAGCTAGCAAAGCTCTGTCATCTGCGTATTGCAGGTTGTTAATAAACTTCCAAATCTGAAACTGCATTCTTCTTCATAGAATCCAGCTTCCTTCCTGATTTGCTCAGCATGCAGTTTGGATAAGTATTGTGAGAGGGTATACCCCTGATGCACACCATTTTTAAAAATGTTAAACTATGCAGTACTTTCTCTGTTCTGTTCACACAACTGTCTCTTGATCCGTGCATGGATTCTTGAGCACAATTAAGTGTGATGGGACTCCCTTTCTTCTCCTGGCAATCGCATTTTGTAAAGCTTCACATAGTGGAATGCCTTTGTATGCTCAATCAAACACAAGTGAACATCTTTCTGGTAGTCTTGTTTTCAGCCAGGATCCATCAGATGGCAGCAATGATATCACTTGTTTCACAACTCAGATGAATATGACCTCAACTTCTGGCAGCTCCCAGTCAGTGTTCTGTTATAACAGCTGCTGAGTGATCTTCAGCAAAATTTTACTTGTATGTGATAACAATGATATTGTCTTATAAGTTGTTGATTTTATTTGGTCATTTTTATTTGGGATGAATATAAATATGGTTCTCTTCCAGTTGACTGGCCAAAGATTTGTCTTTCAAATGCCCTGCATAGCTAAGTAACTACTTCCAGTGCTTCATTAGCTTGTTGAAACATTTCAATTAGTGTTCCATTCATTACTAGAATCTTGTTCTGGCTAATGCTTCCTAGAAGCTTGGACTCCTGTACTATTGGTTCTGGTATGCCACCTTTTCAAATGCTTGAATGTCAACAAGTTCTTTTTGGTTCAATGATGGCATATTGTTTCCTTCATCCTTTAAAGCTCCCTGCATCATTCACTATTTTGTCTATCAATGCTTTCAATTTTGAAATTAAAGGAATTTTTATTCAGTTTAAAATATACTGAGTGTATTCTTTTTGTTTTGTTTTCTTCCTAACCCTAGGTTTTGTGCATTTCATCATAATATTTCACTTTGTCTTCCTAAGCTGCCCTCTGAAAACTTCTGCTCAGCTCTTCTACTTCATCATTTCTTCTGGTTAATTTAGCTGATATATGCCCAAGAACAAGATTGAGAGTCAACTCTGAAATTAATTTCTTCTTTTATAATGTCCTTTTGCTTCCATCAGTTATGATGTTCTTGATGTCATACCATAGCTCATCTGGTCTACTGTCATTAGTATAACCTTGTTGTTCTTAGGTGCCCTCCATATTGACCCCAGGCAAAGCAGAACGAAATACTGCATGGTCCTGCACCACCTTTACAATTCCTCCTACACCAGAGCCTATGGATGCAGCCATCATATCAGTCTATCTCCTTGAAGGCCTTACTCTTTTTCCCCACCCATCATTTTATCAAACATGATGCCCTTCTCTAAGGAATGGTCTCCCTGATAACTACTCAAAGTTTGTAAGACAAAGGCTTAGAATCTTTTCTCTCAGGCTCACTCTGGCCTTGAATCTTCCAATACAGATTAGTTTGTCCTTTTAGCAACCCATGAAACTTTCAATATTCTTCATGAGCATGACACTTCAAATGTATCCATTCTTCTATGGACTCCTGACCCAATGTCCAACTTTCACATGCATCCAATGCAATGAAGAATACCATGTCTTGAGTCAGATGCACCTTGGTCCTCGATGAAAAAGTCTTGTTCTTCAATACTCAGAAGAGACCATGTACTATTGCACAGACTTACCTAATGCAGTACGTCGTCTTACCTCTTGACTGCTGTTTGCAGTGAGCACTGATTGTGAAGCTAAATGAAACAAAATCCTTGACAACTTCAATCTGTTCTCTATCATGATGTTACCAGTCCACTTGTGAGGATTTTGATCTTCCTAATGTTGACTTGTAATCCACTCTAAGCTACAATCCTATGTCTTCATTGAATGCTTCATATCCTCCACACTTTCAGCAAACAAGGTTTTGTCATATTCATATTGCAGGTGGTTATTAATCCTTCCTCTGATACCAATGCTGTGCTCTTCACATAATTCAGCTTCTCTGATGACTGACTCAGCATACAGATGCAATAAGCACGGTCAGAGGACACTACCCTTATGCACACTTTTCCTGATTTTATACCAGACAACAGTCCTCGCTCTGTTTGCACACTGGCATCTTGATGTATGTACAAGCTCCTCAATACCACAATGAAATGTTGTGGAATTATCATTGTTCTCAACATTATCCTTAGTTTACTACTATGCACAGAATTGCATTCCTTTGCATAGTCAATAATTCACAAGCAAACATTTCTGTTATTGTCTGCTTTGACCCAAGATCCATCTGACATTAGCAATGATATTCCTTGTTATCCCTTGTTCCACGTTCTTTGTTGAATCCAGCCTGAACTTCCATCAGTTCTTTGTTAATGCACTGTTGTCAATGTTGATAGGTGACCTTAAGTGAAATTTTACTTGTGTGTTATATCAAAGATTTGATCCTATTTCAAAGTCATTGGTATATAATGTGTCAAATGTCTTCTTGTGGTTTTCTCAAAATCAATGTGGAATACATTGAAGATTGTGTTTTGAATCTCATGGATTTGTTTTAACTTTCTTCATCTTCAACCTGAATTTTCATATGAGCAATTGATGGTCAGTCCCACCATCAAACCCTAGCGTCCTTTTAACTAATGGTATTGAGATTCTCTGGCAATGTAACATTTACTATTCTTAAAATTTTAAATATATCTATAGCTATTAAATAATATAGCTTTTAATAAAGAAATATGAAAGCCTCAATGGAAAGTATCTAAAAGTAGAATTACTTAATTTCAAATTATTATTTAATTTTAATAATTCAGTATAAATAAAACTACTTGCAAATATTATTTTCCCTAATGTACTTCTTCATATTAAGTCTAGATCGATATATGTATATATTTGCAATAACATGAGTTGAGTAATAGCACCAATCTTGTTTTTGATCATATTTTGCAGTTTTGGACCATTCCATTTTAATTCTTGATTAATTCCTGAACTACAAATTGGAACAAGAAGAGAAAGTAAAGAAGGGAAATGCGAAGGTGGAAAGGGAAGGAGGAGGGAGGAAGAGAGGAAGTAAACTGGTACTCCTCAGGCTGACAAACCTCAAATGCAACCCACTGGCATCCATTGAGCCTCACAGCAAGCTGTGAGAGCAGAGAGTAAGAAACCCCTAGGAATTCCTAGACTTTAAATCTTCAAGGGAGCAGAAAATGTCTTCCTTTTCCCCCCACTGGGTTGAATGTCACTGCTCTGTAAACCAAACTCATTGCTATCAAGACAATTCTCATCCACAGCAACTGTATTTGGCAAAATAAAACTGCCCCCTTTGTGCTTCCAGACTTTAAATATTCATGGACTACACAGCTTCTTCCTTCTCCAGTGGAATAGCAGTATTAGGAGATGACAATCCATTATCCAAGAAATTACTACATTCATAAATTAGAAAAAAAATATTTGCTACCTTAATTTCCCTTGGTTCTTACCTTTGAAATTTCATCACTTTGGTCTTACCTGCATCCTAAAGTAATGTTTACCTTCTACACTGGTTGATGCAAAACTCTAAATTCTCAAAGCATTGGAACACAATATTTTTGTCTCAGGGGCAGGGGATAAAAATGTTGAGAACTTTCCTTGGAGCATAATACGCTAATTCTGTCAACCGATAGTTAATGTTTCCAGCTGAACTGTGCTGGCCCATCATCCTTTTCAAGTTTCAGAGGCACTAAGGTATTTTTAAATGAATTTGTTTATGGGAGCACTTGTGGTAAAGTTTTGAAAAGCAAGGAGTTATAATAAGAGTCCCTCTTGCCTCAATTTGAGGGACATCCCTCTGCCAACAATCTAGTTCTCATTAAGAAATAAAGAACTATGCAGGAACTATACATTTATTAACTGACATATCATCTGAAATAAAGCGATTCTACCTTCCTGTTTTAATCAGTCCCAGAGGACACAGTCAAATGCTATAGCTGAAGCCTGTAGCACGAGGAATATTTATAGCGGGAGTGAGGAGGATTCAGGGACACCAGCAAGATCTAGGGGGGCACCCCCCCTAGGGCCAACTACATTGGAAAATGACTAACACAGAGAGATGGATGACATTAGCACCTTGAAGCTAAATGTGGAGTTTCTGGGTGTTCCAAACCATTCATGTGTTTGGCTGCTCACCAGGGGAAAGACCTGTGGCCCAGGTCCCCAGAGTCTCCACTGGAAACTGCGGGAGGCCCAGAACTGCACTCAAAGGCAGGAGGCCAGAGTCTCTTCCAGAGGTGCTGGGAATTAAAACTAACAGACAAAAGAAACTAAAGGTCAGAAGAGGGGAAAATCACCAAAATTCCATAGAGAAAGAAGGAGGGAGAGAGAATTAAATACACATACACTTTTTGTTTGTTTGTTTTTTATGTCTGCAAACAAAAAAGCATCTACACTTCCTTGACCAGGCATTTCTCACCTTCAATAATTTGTTTACCTGGTTACACTGATATATTTCCCATATTTCAAAATGCAAATTCTTGGCCTTTATGTAGGGTAGTGGTGATTCCAGCTGTATCACTACCACACGTTGTAAATACTGATAAGTATGTTCCAGAAATACTCAAGTTTCCAAATGACTCTGCCTGAACTTCTCAGGGCCGCCACTCTGCAGTCTTCTTTGGACAGAATCGGGCCGCTCTGCCTGCGGGGTCCATGGCCACAAATACTCAAAGTTGTGTTGCTTGACCATATTTTAAGAATCGTTTTCTTTCTTTTTCCTTTCTGAACATTTTACTTGAGAACTCTCTGCTCTGCTCAGTGGACCAGCCTCGGATGCGCGTTGCCCTCAGCCACTGTCCGCAGGCATCGCGGGCAGTGGGGCAGAGCAGAACTGCAGCTGGGAAAGAAGCTCAGGGGCGATGCGGAGCTGTCAGCCAGGGCTGTCGCCTGAGTAACAACACTTTCCGGTTGGGGCTGGCAAAGCAGATCACTGCGGAAAATGTAGAGGAGCAGATCCAGGCAGCCTCCACATCCTTTAAAAGTCTGAGACGGGTAGAAATAATCAACTGTTTTCCTCTGAAAGAGCCCCTTGTCCTGGGCCTTGTAATTTTTCTGGGGTGTGGAGGTGTGGGGTCTATGAGGGGAAGTCTGGGAGTACAGTGGTACGCGTTGATCAGCTAATCACCAGGTCGGCAGTTCAAAATCACTAGATACTGTGCAGGAGAAAGATGCCATTTTCTACTCTGGGAAAGTGCCCGGGTCTCAGAATGTCATGGGCCGTTGTCCTCAGTCAGCATTGACCCAATGGCAGTGAGTAAGCTAGTGTTAGGTGATGGGAAGTGGGATAAAATAGTAATCCATATGTCAAGATAGACACTTGGGAAGGGGCATTAGCTTACCTAAAGAACATATAGTGTCTGGCAAAATAAATCCTCACCATGCCCTTGTTTACCGCTTGTCTTCTCCCTGTCTCTGCGCTCTCTAAACCTTCTCCAGTCACCATGCTGTAGAGTCTTAGCTCCAGGACTGTGTGTCCACAGTTAACTTTAGACAGTAATACTGGATGTGGGAAACCTTTGTTTTCTTGTATACTACAGTGTGCACACAGGAGGGCTCTGCCCGTAGTACCTTGTGCTTTCTCCTAGCTTAGAAATACATTTGTTCCAGCTGGTTTAAGTTGTTAGGTGCCCCCAATTGGTTATACCTCAAAGCCACTCTCTGCATAACAGAGCAAAACACTGTCCAGTCTTGCCACCCTCACCATTGTTCTTACATTTGAGCAGTCTTTCTATGTCAGTCTTTGGCAGTCTTTCTGGTCAAGGGCCTTCCTCTTTTCAATATCTCTCCCCTTTAGCAAGCATAGTGTCCTTTTCCAGGGTTGGGCCTTTCCTGACAACATGTCCAAAGTACACACCACAAAGTCTCTCCAGTCATAACTGGAAGAAGCATTCCGGTTGTACTGCATCCAAGCTAGAATTGATTGTTCTTTTAGTAGTCCATGGGCCTGAGACTCCACTTTTATCAGATTGCTGGAGCTAGCCATGCTGGGAGATGGGGTGGACACAAAGCATTCCCCAATCACCAGTTTATGAGAGAGACATCTGACCTTAGAGTGGAATACCATTCAGAGGTTGTAGAGGAGACATAGTTCACCTGGATAAAGCCATACAGGCCTCCCTCAGAATGAGGGCTTCTGGGGGGATTCTCTCCCCCTCCATTATCCTGTTCAAGAGTCCCTTTCTCACACAGGATCTCTTGGAATGATTTCTTTAAAGAATCCCTTGAACATCAATCTACACATGATCTAAGTGTAGACTTGAATCTAGAATACCCAACCTTGAAGCTAGAATACCCACTATCCTCCATTGGGGGACTAGCAAAAGTCACTATTAATTTTGTATGCCCTACCTTGTGTCATGACTTATGAACATGAAATACAGCATGCATTTAAAAGCAAAAAATTTGTAACAAACCCACCCCTACCTCCACAAATGGCCTGACTTGGAAGATAGATCACAAGAAGTAACTCATTTTTAAAGATATGATTCTGAAAAGATAAAAAAGAAAGGAAATGGGAAAACTCCTTTCAAGCTGAAAACACACAAACCATTTTCCAAGCTGACATTGCTGTGTTTTCACCATGGGGGCTTCTCAGGATGTTCCAGACTGTGCTCCATCAGTGGTTAACCAAGGGGACGAAAGAAAGAGGAGAAAATAGCATTAATGCTCCCACCTCCTGCTTTGTTTGAAATTACTCGTAGAGAAGGTTGAGCTGGTAAGAGCTTTTAAAAGCATCTGTTCACCAGTTTTTTTAGAAGTTCTGTATACTTCTGGGTCAGTCCAACAAATTATCTCTCTTCTTTCCAAGCCACAACTAAAATTAAATCCTTGGTGTGATTGTACAAGCTTCCTGATTATACCAACGTGGAGAGAACTATTGGGTCAATTTTGCCCTGAACAGTACTTTATTTAACATCCTAAGTCTAACAAATCTCATTTCCCATTAATTTCAGACTTTTTAAATTATTAGGTTAAGTCTTATATGGGGTTTAATACTTTCAGAAACAGAGTTGTCCACTGTATTCATCCAAGTGTAATGTAGCTTTTAATTACAGGAAGCTCTGACCATGCATAATGGACATCATTGTCTCTTGGACATTCCAAAATATGCCTTATCCCTTGTCATAGATGAAAGACAAATGAAACATTCCTAGCTTATAACTTCCTCTGAGAACCTTTTAGAGACAGAAGATTGGTTGAAAAGATTAACTCATAAACGCTTTCCTCATAATAGAAACTGCTAGTCTGCTTCTATGATCCCCTGTTTTTCTACAGTCTGCTGGGACAATGGAAAGATGTACAGACAGTGAGTCAGAAGATTAGGGTTAAAATTCCACTTTTATCATATACTTGTTATGAGGAAATGTTTCAATTTCCTTTCCCAGAAATTGAGGAGAAAAAGAACCATCTCTCTCGACTACAGTTGATGTTTTTCTTTCCAAGAAAAAAATAAATATGGAACAAATGGACATAATTTGCAATTATACACAAAGAAAATGTATATAATATTAACTAAAGACATAGGACATGATTAAGCATTAATTCCAATAGTAAAACAAAGACCATGAACTTCCTTTCCATATTCAGGAAGAAGGTTCAATGTTATTTAATAGCACAAAGGAGTTTATTTGGTTGTTTACTTTTTAATCATTTCATTTTCTTTTTCAATATTTCAAATTGGTAGGTTGTTGCTTAACCTACTTGTTTGCTTTTCTTTTTCCAGCTCTCAGAAAAGAAGTCAAATTTCCTCCAAGTGTTTTACACATTAGGGAAGGAAGGAAGACTTCCTCTTATCATGGATCTACTAGTATGTATTGAATCTAATGATGTGCATTTCAGGCCACTTTGTATGAGGTTTGTTGTGAAGGTTAAATGTTAGCATCAACTATTTAACACAATCATCAATACCAGATTAAGGAGGTAAAATGAATTAATCATCTTTTCCCCTGTACAGCCAGCAGCTTTACAGAGTCTTCCTTAAGACATATCCACTCCCAAATGTCTATATTTAATAAGCCATAAAATCCTTTTGATGCTATTTCCTATTTTTTTGCCCTAATACATGCCATTTCCATTAACCTGGTCCAGGCCCTCATCATTTGTATTTACTTTTCACATCATTTCTTGACTAAATTAATAGTCTCTCGGCTCATCCCATGTCATTTTGCTCTTCGTTAATTGTCTCCCTTATAAATTATTTAACTGATTGCATTACTCCTATTTCCATGAAGTTTTTACAAATGCCTATTGCATAGAGGATTAAATCCAAATGCCTGCAAAAGCTGTCCAACCCTCTGCATTCTACTTTCAATCTCCTTTTATGACTGCATGCTTACATGAACTCAATTTCCCAGCCACCTAGGACCACTTGCCATCCCCCACAGCAGTCCTTTCCTTACCTTTATGACTTTTGTCACTGTTACTTTTTTCCTCAGATTTTCTCCCTTTCTTTCAAAATGTCTGCCTCTTCAAAATCTATTTCTTTGTGAACTCAGAACAAAAATACCATCACCTTTGAGGACTGTCCCTATCCAAGTGGGAGAGGATTAGTCTCAAATGCCTCCATTCAGGCATAGAAATTTGCTTAAATCTTCATGCTGTGTTTTCCAAGATGTTCCTTATAGTATGTGTGTCTTTGCTCATGTACACACAGACATATAAGATAGATAGATGATAGATGGATAGATAGATGATAGATGATAGATAGATACATACATAGATAGATACATAGATACATAGATAGATACATAGATGACATATGATAGGCAGGAACGTAGTGTTGCTGAGTAACTACAATGTCAGAAGTCCAAATCCTCTAACAGCTCTAAGGTAGAATATTGAAAGGACTTATTCTTATAGAGATGTTTATGGCCTTAAGATGCCTATTTAAGGTTTCTCTAATTCCCCTGCTAGGGAGTTGATTCTGACTTATAGTAAACCTATAGGTAGAGAAAAACTGCTCCCTAGGGGTTTCAAAGTTCTAAAAATCTATGAAGAAAATATTGCCTTATCTTTCTCATAAAAGTAGATGGTTTATTGGAACTGCTTGCCTTTCAGCTAGCGTCTGACACTTAATCCATTGCACCACCAGGGACACACATGCACACTCATATGTTTGTGTGTATATATATAATATTCATATACACACATGTTGCATATTCTATACATATATTCACTAAAGGATGTCATATCCCATGCCATTCTTCTAATAAGCCTGCTTGTGCAGATATCTCCAACTTTGTGACATTGAAACCAGAAATTGGGATATATTGGTTTATGAATTGAGTGCTTATATTCTAGTGAAAATGAAATCATTAGGGTCCCCTTAAAAGTGTGAACTTTTGTAAAGGGTAAGGCCAAAGAAAAAATATTACTGGTCAAAGGAATCACTCTTGTTTCTCTTAAATCATGTGCATATCAATGCCTATCCACTATGCATCTGAATTGCATTGTTAGCAACGAAGACTGAAATTACTGTGGGTTGCTAGAAGAAATAATGACTCTGCTTTAGGGGAAGCACAACCAGAATACTTCTTGGAAGCAAATATGGCAAGACATCCTATTGTGTACTTCGGATAGGTTGCCAAAGGTATTGCTATGCTTGGTAAAGGACAGTGTCAGCCAAAAAGAATACCCTGGCCAAGATGGATTGCTATAGTGACTGCCACAATGAGCTGCCACATCCTCACAGTTATTAGAAGGACATAGGACTGGACATTGTTTTACTCTGCTATACATAGGGTGCCTCTGAGTTAGAATTGACTGCATGACATATCACAGCAACACCAAGTCTGCTTCCACAAAAATCATTATGTATTCTATACAAAGTAAGGGAAAGAATGAATCTCTCAATGGAGGAGGAAAAACATCCAGTGATTTCATTGTGAATATGCAATAAGACAGGCAAAATGTCTGCTTTAGGCTAGATTGTCTAGAGAGTAAAACAAGGAGCAGTTATAAATTCATGAATATGGAGAAATTTATTTCAAGAGAGTGACTCTCACAGTTGTAGAAATAGCCTCATCTAAGCCCAGTCAAGCTCCAAGTCCAGAGTCAGATGTTAGACCGGAGTTTCTCCTGACTGTAGCAGCTTTGGGGGCTGATTAGCAAGAAGGTCAATAGTGGCTGCAGAATTGAATGGATGCAAACTGAACAGGCCAGACTTTCAAGGTTGATAGGTCAGATGGCACACTGCGGATGACTCTCAGGATTAGCAGGCAATATGACAGATCTTTGACTCCAGGTTAAAGAAATAGGTGTCAATAAACCAGATGCAAAATCCAGGTATAGCAAAAAGCAAAAGTTTACATAGGATACACTTTGATTCAGAGTAGATCATGCCGCTGAGGAAACATCCTTTCTGTTGCTTATATCAGCACTATAATCTGAGTAAGGTGTCACATTTACCCTCATTTTCCATTTATCCCCTTATGGAATCTGGATCAGATTGCCCTTGGTTGATGATGATGACATCTTGTTAAGGCAAACCATGGAAGAGGACTAGGCGTTAACTGCCAAACCGCTCAGAATCCTGCCCCAGCTAAGTTGACACAAAAGCTAACTAAAAACATATCATATCAAAAGCTAACCTTAAACATTATCATATCTGTAGGAGGAGTAAAAAGAAGGTAAGAGTAAGGAGCCCTAAAACATTCATGTTTAAGCACTTGAGTACTAACAGAAAGGCTAAGTTCAAACCCACTGTCCCTCTGGAAGAGCAAACCCCTGGCACCATGTTTCTATGAAGCTTACTTATAGCCTAAGAAACCATAGCTGCTCTGTCTGGTGAGGTCACTTTGAATTAGAGTCGACTGGAGAGCACACAACAGCAGCAACAAAGTTATGGGACACCCAGAAAAAATATTTTGGGGTGAAATTTGAATAGAAAGGTGAATTTGGATCCCCAGGCTGCCAAGTTAGCAATTTTCTTTTGCAGAAAAGTCTGTCTAAATTGAGTCTATCTGCCAACAAGCTCTAACTCTACAGTCCCAAATTTAGTATTATAAGAGAGTTGTCTTCCATCTAAAAGATTTCCCTTAGAGGGTCTCACTCTTGAATGAAGGTCATCAGCATTATTTCAGAACATAAAGCTCAAGCACCAAGAATGACCCTAGATAGACTGCTTTCCACTCCTCACAGAGTTGAATGGTAGCTCTTAAAGTGGATTTAAAGGCAGATTTTTGATTCATGCATTCACTTACCCTTGATGTTTCTGGGGTCTTTCTTCTAACCAGGGCCAACGCTGCATTTAGATTTTCACACATTCATACTGAGAGGGGACATTTTCTTCCAGTGCACCTGGGACCAAGGTGAAGTTTTTGAAATGCTGGGAACCTAGCCTCCAATTGATAGGTTTATTGAGACCATGCAATGTAGTAAGCTGCCACAGTCCTGTACTTTAAAACTCAACGATGTGTAAAGAATGCAAAGGCTGACAGATAGCCCTTTATAAAAACTGCTAGCAATCCCTGCTTAGAGGGCTCCTCAAGCATGCTTCAAGAAGATGAAAAAATGCAGCTATAAATAGTCTCTTGCACAGAACTTTGAAAAGAGAAACGTTTTTTTTTTTTTTTACTTTGGCAAAAATATGCAGTCTTTATTGTACTGCAGCAAAGAGCCCCAGGAGCAACAAAGCAGTGACAATAATAATTATTAATATCACAATAGGTCATACTATGTACAAAGATGAGTTCAATTTACTTTCAGCATATAAATTCAATACCTTTAATACATGTAGTTTTAAATAATAAAATGGGAATAATTTTGCACCTACTTCACCTTATCCAATAGCTCTCATTTTTGATAAAAATCAGGTCTATTATCTGACTCTCTGGCCAGGCAGTAAGAAATATCTAGATATGTGAAGCCAGGTAGCCTTGACTATGATGGGTAAGGTTATGTGTGGATTTAGCTGGCCCGTGATTCTCAGGGCCATGGAAAGTAATATAACGATGTAGTTTGGCAATTATGTCATGATGGCGTTTGTCAGTTTTGTAATGATGCAGTCATTCTCCACTTTATAGTTTGGTACATGACCCGCCATCTTTGTACATTGATAGTTTTTCCATTAGGACCAGGTCTTTGGAAATGAGCCGTGAGGTTAAGTGAGGAACGGCTGTAAAGCTCATGCTTTTCCAAAGCATTCTTGTGAAATCATTACAAAAAGAAATTTTAAAACTGGAGGTTGCTGTGAGAGAAGTGGGTGTTTTATTAAATAGTACCCCTGGCAGTTTCCTTTGGCCGTTAATTTAAATTCTAAGCATGATGACCCCAGGTGTGCTGAACACAATTGCTCCACGGGGACTTTGAGATGGTGATGTTTTCTTTAGAGTCTCGCAGATCGAGTAACTATAATCAGAAAAATGTATTGTCTCATAGTTCTGGAATCTCGGTGTCTAAAGCCAGGACCATGTTCACGCTAAAGCTTCTATTTTTCTTTTCCCTCAAAATTTCTCACAGCCCTACGTATTTCCTGGCTGTCTGGGACAGCATAACTCCACTGTCTCCCTCTGATGGGCTCCCTCTATACTTGTCCATATTTCTCTCCCGCTTTGACAAGGATTAGTCAAACTGTATTGCTACCAAGGTTTTAGCTCACACATTTATGGATTTATCCCGAAAGTATATATTTAAACATGACTGTATACTTAGTAGGTAATGTCTGACAAATTTCTTGAGTAACACACTTTTCTTAGTCTCATTAAGACACCTTAAAAATGGTTCAATCAAAATAGTTTTTTTTCTAAGGGGATGTACTGGGCCAGTTAGATTCAAGACAGAGAGGTCCATTTAAAGATTATAGTGAATGTCTGTGATTATTCCAAAGAGCAATATTTATAGATTTTTTTTTCAAAATACACAGGAGGACAAATAAGGCATATGTTAAAGAAGTTTTAAGGAAAATGAAAACTTTTTTGGTGAGAGAAAGGTCAGGAATTTTGAACCATTTTTTCCACCCAGACAATGCACCTGCTCATTCTTTGAGATTAGCAAGGGCTATCCTAAGAGAATTTGTTGGAAAACCTTATACCACATATCCAACAATGTTGATCTTATCCCCAAAAGATATACTTTCATTCTGCAAACTCAAAGGACATTTCAACGAAGCACAATTTGCATCCTTTAAGGATGACTAAACTGCGGTTTTAACATGGCCTGGATCAAAAGCACAGAATTCTTTCTAGAAGGATGGGAAGACTGAAATGTTGATTCCAAACGTGGATAGACCTAGATAGAGAAACAATAGCTTCACATTTTGATATTTTCATGTAATAAAGTATTTGGTGACTTTATACAAATAATTTCTACTCACCCTCACAGCAGGGTGAGTCAGATTGACTTGGCACCCACAGTGCTCTAGATTTTATATGAATTTCACCAGCATCCTCAGACTCTAACAAACCTGGTCACATTCACAGATACAAGGGGAGGATATCAAGAATTGTTTTCAGGGAACACTGTCCACACCACATTCTCTCCCAAAAGACCTTATCATCACTTTGGGCAGATGCAGAGAGGAATTGAGTGAATTAGGAACGTCATTGGCACTGCTGTGCAAGGATTAAAAGAAAGCATCAACTAGGGTTTGGAAATGATTTGCATTGCCTCATATTTTGTAAAAAACCTGCAAATCATTTTTAAGTTTTATTTTATAGGAAAACCTGAAAGAAAATAGATCCCGCATCACATCTTTTTTAGCATTGATTTATTTTTATTTTATTTTATTGAGGGTTCTTTCAGCTCTTTTAACAATCCATGCATATATCCATTTTGTCAAACACATTTCTACATATGCTGCCATCATCTTTTTCAAAACATTTTCTTTCTACTTGAGCTCCTGGTATTAGTCCCTCATTTTTAGTCAAGGTGCAGTATAGCCCCGATGAAACGTATAACTTTCCTCTAGTTCTTAAAAGAAAAATGGAACAAATACTTTTCCCATAGTGCATATCTGAGTTTCACAAACTATGCAGACTGTCTTCTCAGAAGTTTCCATGTATTTTCAAGCTAGCAGCATGGTGCATCCTTCTAGAATGAGTGTGTGTAGCCTGACGTGTTTTCTGACATGATTTCCTTTATCCCATCAGCTCCATGCTGTGAGAAGTTCATTCTCATAATTCTATATACATCCTGCCCTTATACTTCTGATTTCCTTCTTTAGAAATATCAAGCCAAAGTAATGTCCTTAGTTTCAAAAATAGCATAATACAAAAGCCTTTTGGTGTATCTTATTATCGTTGCTTTGGGCAGTTTAAATTGCCTTTTTTTTAAAAAAGGATATGATAAATAACCTTTCTTAAGAAGACTAACTACACACTTCTAAAAGCTGTTCTAAAGAATAAAAATGCAAATCATAAAAACTAAAGTAAAAGAAACGTACAAACATGAGAATTTAAAATACATTACATACCCCATAGGTGGCATTACCTTTTTTGTTATGATGTCCTGTAAATAAATATTGTGTGCAAGAAATAGAAAAGAGATAAGCAATTATTTACTTGATAGAATGAACACAAGACTACTAAAATATGTAAATATTTAACAGAAAATTAGACTGTTTTAGAATAATACATATATTTGTTGATGCTGTATATATTTATTTAGATATGCTCTTTATTATATAAGCCTACTTCATATAGTTCATAATCAAGTTAATCCATGATGTGATTCTTCATAAGCAGTCTGGAAGTTTCTTAATGTATTTATACTTGAAGGCTACAAAACCGCCAGGTTATTATACTGCCATGCCATGTGTATACTTTTCTCCCCCCAATCTCTCTTTTGTTGCTAAAGAGGAACGTTGTAATGGTAACTTGAAATTCACAACAAGTGTTCTTCTCTTTTTTGCTTGAATACAGGTGGATGACATAGAAGAAATACCCTTTATAATGACAACCTAAAGGTAAACTCATCCAATCTATGTGTATTAAACCCAATTAATATAGAGCTGATTTAAGACTTTATGATTAGTACAGCACCATATGCATGGGTTTTATGTACACAATTTTGGAAGTATATTTCCCAACATTTTTACAAATGTAATAAATCTATTTCTTTCGTTAGCTAAGCAGAAGCTCAGTAAGCAAGATTCTTTCTGTCCCTTCCACCTTCCTCCTCCTCTCCAGTTGCTTGTCTTTCTGTTCCTCAGCTTTCCGTTCAGTATACTCTTCCCTAGAATATACACCTTCATCTTCTTTATTTCTTTTCTTAAGGCAGAGTTCTTTGCTGCTGCTCCTTAGCATTCTGTGTAGTATTGCCAAAAGGGGGCACATATTTGGAACTCAGAAAATATTGTCTAAATGAATAAATCAATATAATGGTCTCCTGAAATCCTTTGACAGACAACTGTAAATGTTCAAGGTATCTGTTCAAGGTCTGCTTTTCAAACACTTAACCCAAGTCCAGAGGTCATTTATGTTTTGTCTACTTTGTATCCTTAGTGCCCAGCATGAGGAAGCCAAGTATTCCATACATTATTTGTTGGTGAATGAATTCCTGGAAGAAGAAGAATAGGGTCCACTTTTTCCTTACATTTTTTTCTAGTGTGATGATAATATACTAATGGACAATTAGGATTTAGCAATTAGTTATGTGCTTTTCATCTGATCCCTTGCGAACATCTCCCTGAACTGTTCCAAATTTTGAATCAATACTCATTTGTGTTACATAAGGACCAAATTGAAAATATCAAAATTTGTTTTTCTTTACAGTAGAAATAGAATGATTTATTCCTTGCTTAGAGATGTAACATAAGTTAATCTATCACTTTAATTTGCAGTGCTAAACAAAGAATATATGTGCAATTATTTTTAAGGAACCAAATCCACACCTGGTTGTGTGAATATAGATGAACAGAGGAAATAAATGGAGCATAATTGGATTGTAAATAGATGCAACAGCCGCCTGCACACTGGAAAGGTCAATATACTGCAATCTAGGCCGATTCACTCGCCACCAGGCTTTTTGCTACAAGTGATCAATTAAAAGCTAGTGAGCTAGTGCGCTTTTGGTTTTTTTTGTTTTTTTTTTTTGCTTTCCCCCCTTGTTTTGTTTTCTTGAACAAAGACAGACCCACTTGAGAGTAGCCATCTATGTCTGTTGTGGGGAGGACTAAGACTTCTTAGCACAGATAGCCATATGATATTCACAGTTACTGATCCATCAATTATATTTTTATTTTGTTGAAAGGAATTTGAGCTTTCCGATAAGTAACTCCAGAAAGCAAGTCAACACCAGGCACAAGAGTAAGTACGCGGGGCTGAGCCCTGGTGACATAGTGGTTGAGGGCGGGACTGTGGCCCACTGGCTTGACGGTTCAAATCCAGCCGCAGCTCTCCAGGAGCAAGGCTGGGCCTCCTACTCCCACCAGAGGCAGTGACTTCCCCCACCCACCCAAATAAAACAAATGAAAACAAAGAAACAACATGGCATATGGCGAGACCTCTTCTAAAATGAGCTTAAGGATCCAAGTATATTTGTGGCTAATGGCCAACGTAGACTGTTGTGTGCTTCACATTATAAGGTTCAGGCAAAATGAAGTATTCTGTGGAGTTCTAGTACATTAGTTAACTAAGTTACCAGTTTTCCTAGGTTTCAAATTTGTTTAAGCTGTCAGATTCTGAATTTTGAGAGATTGTTAGAGGACCCCAGTTGTCAAAGTGATGACAGGTTGGGCTATTAACTGCAAGATCAGGAGTTCTAAACCACGAGTCCCTCTTTAAGAGATAAATAGGATTTTCTAGTCCCATAAACAATTACACTCAGAAACTCACAGTACTGGTCCCACATGACCTTTTGGGGTGATTTGGATAGATTGTTAATTTGTTGAGATAAACAGAGAGACAACTGATGGGGTAAAATATGAAAATAATAATAATTCATTATTTATCAAGGGGTCATAAAGGTGTGAGAGTAGGAGAGTGAAGGAAAAATGTTCATAACAAGGGCTCAAACAGAAAGAAAATGTTTTGGAAATGCTGATGGCAGCATAGGTACAAATTTGTTTGACATAATTTATGAATTGATTATTATAAGATATGAAATATAAATATGCAAATATCATGAATAAAAATTAAATAGGTAGAAACACAACAGAATCAAATGAAATAAAAATAGATCATAGCACACAAAAAAGGAATATGCTAATTTAATTTGGAAAGATTTATGCTATACCCTAAGATAAAGTGCTTAAAAATATGTCCAACATCTTCTGAATTATATCTTATATGTCTACCAAGGACCTCATGCCTCACCCAGGTATTTCTCTAAATTTGTTATGAAATTGTTAGGATAATGCTTCTTAAAATGGTGAAGTATAGCAGGCTAACATAAACCTCTCATTGATCATTGGATGGTGTTTAATAATCAAAATAAAATCTCTGAGCATAATCACAGACCATCTTAACCCCCTTGTTGTTCTTTTCAACAGAATTTTTCCTTAGTTTGTCTTCCCAAGTATGGCTTTCTTCTAATAGAAAATTCTGTATTTGGGGAAAAAATACTTTTTGAAAAAAGTCAATAAAGTTTATTGGCTGAAAGAATAGTTACATATATTAATGGAAATACTGGAATGATTTAGCTCACACCTGAAATATACGATGAATTCTCTTCCATCTCTAGAGCATAAATACATTGCATTCATACTTTTGAAACCCTGTTCTAGGCACTGAGAATACAGTAACGAACAAATACGTCACATGCATTTGTTGGGAATTTTCTTCCAGTATTTTCTTCCAGTATAAAAGGTAGCCATCCAATAAGCAAATACCTTTTGTGCACTAAAATAATAATAATAATAAGTGACACACATTATGTGCTAGATACTTTCAGGGCACCATTTAGGTTCTATGTCCAGCTATCATCCACCTGTAAATCTTTCCTTCTATCTGTTTATCTATCATATATATCTATGCATCAATCAATCATCTAACAATAGATATATCAATTGATCCTCGGTAGCTATCATTTTATTCTGCACCACAAGCTTTAAGGTATTACTAATGTCCCATTTTACAAGTGTCAAATCCGAGGCACAAAACACTGTGCATTTTGCCAAGGTTTTATTCTAAGTTGTAGAGTTGGGATTTGAAATCCACTTACACTAGCTTCATCTTTTCAACTGTACCCTTCTGTGTCACTAAAGAAATCATGTGAGTATCAAAGCACGGGAAGATAGACGAGGCAGCATACGGATATCGGTATAACACAAACCCACTGCCTCCATCAGGTTTCTGGCACTTTGTTTGTCTTTCCAGGGCCAGATGACCTCAGCTCTCTCCAATGGAGGTGAGAGAGGTTGGAAGTGGCCAATCGTGTGTTCAACAGCCCAGTGTTGACTGAACTGCAGCTCCAGGGTGCTGCAGGCATACAGGTGGTTCTGGGGAAAATGTTTTGGGAGTATATAATTGAGTATATACATATGTGTGTGTGTGTGTGTGGATGTGTGTGTATTCTCCAAGAGTTACTTGATATACTTCCATTTAAAAGTTGAAGCCTGATTGCTTGCCCTTGAATTTTCTAGTCTAACAAATACAGTAAAATAACAGAGAAAATGTGTTCACCTCCAAATGCATAACAGACCGTAGGACTTCCTTCTTGTTCTGTCTTTGTATTTCTCTCTTTCACTCTGGGAAGAGCCAGCTACCACGCCATGAGACCAGTGAAAATGTCTGCATGGGGAGGAACTGCAGCGTCTTTCAGATGATCAGCGTGAATCTGTTATGTCTGTAAGGCACCACTTGGAAACTGATTCTTTAGCACTAGTCACATAACTGTATGAAAATAACTGAACAGGAACTCACATCTACATTGACAACTCTGAACCAGAGTCATCTCAATAACACCTGTTTCCAGATTTTTGAACTATATAAAATGTAAGGGAAAAGAGCACATATATATTCATATGCATAACTATATATATATATATAGGTGAGTTACTGTATTTAAAGTTACAGTATTTTAAGTATCGCTATAGAAAATAAAATATTACTATGATGATATGGCATTTGCTCAGAACGTTAAATCAAGGGAGGTGCAAACAATGGAACGAATTTGAGAAAAAGATTGAAGGTGATATGAAAAGCATTTTCAAAGACTTTGTGTCTTATGTTCAAGACACAGTCAATGGAGCTATTTTGCTGGAACAAGATACAAGAAAGAGTGGGGGCAGATGAGGCTAGAAACCAGAGCCTCAATTCTGTACAGTTTATAAGTCACATAAAATAATTTGTATCCCACTGTGTATGCTATATGAATTCATTTAGTTTTTATAGACAATCTGTATTCTGTTAAAATAATCAAAGAGAATAGACTATATGCAGAAAAATACCATGCTCAGTTTGGAGGAAGGCTTATTAAAAATCATCTATATAAAAATGACACATCTTGCTTTCTGAAAGAGGAAAACTTAAAGCACTTGGTGAAGATCAAGGACTAAAGTCTTCAGTATGGACAACAACTCATTGGAAAGAAACACAAAATTCTCACAAATGGGCAAAGAGGTGACATCATGATAAGTGGAGAAAAAAATTGAAATTTTCAAGAATTTTATCATGCTTGGATCCACTATCAATGCTCATGAAAGCAGAAATCAAGAGCTCAAAAAATCCACTGCAAGAAGTAAACCTGCACATACCCTCGTGAAAGTGCTTAAAAGGTAAGACTGTTACTATGAGGACTAAGGTACCCCTAACTCAAGCCATGCTAGCCTCCATTGTCTCATCCCAATGTGAACATTGGACAATGATAAGGAAGACTAAGGACAAATTCTTGGATTTGAGTTATGGTGCTGGCAAAGAAGGTTGAAAGGATGGTGAACTTCCAAATGAAGCCAAACAACAAATGAATCTGTCTTGGAATAAGTACAGCCAGAATGCTCCTTAGAAGCTAAGATGGTGAGATTTTTTGACCCATGTACTTTGGACATGTTATCAGGAGGGACCAGTCCTTGATAAGAAGAAAGCACGTACTATAAAGTTGAGAAGCAGTGCAAAAGAAAACAAGTCTCCAAAGGATGGACTGAAACAGTGGCAGCAAGAATGGGCTCAACTATAAGGACACCCATGGGGATGATTCAGGACCAGGTCGTGTTTCATTCTGTTGTACAGAGGGTCATTATAAGTTGCAACTCAATGGAACCCAATAACCCATATGACCTGACAAATGGGTTCCATAAACAAATTGGCTGTGGGAAGTCAAGCAGGTGTAAGAAGTTTCAGGTGGAGTGTATCCGCCTTCCTTGGGTTACGGTACTGCCTGCTGTAACTGAAAAGAAGTTTTCTTGGGAATGTAGCCTAATCTCTGTGTAAACAGATGCTTTGCAAAAGATATTGATGGTCTGGATCCTGGATTCGGTTTATCAACTGCTGGCTCTTTGGACTTGAACCAAAGACCTGCTATATTTCCTGTAATTTCAGGAGCCATTTGTGGCCTGCCATCTGACCTGGTGCAGTTGAATTCATTCACCCCTTCAGTCAGAAGCCTGATCTGCTGACCTGATAGTTATCATTCCCTGCAGCCTATGGTCTTCCTGCCAACCTGGGGTTCCTTAGCCCCCAAAGCTCTATGAGTAATGAAAAAGCCTCCAGTGTAGTGTCTGAACCAAGGACTTGCAAGAGACTGCACTCACACTGTTTTCAACAGTGTGAACCATTTTCTTGATATACATTTCTTTGTAGTTGTATGTAGAAAAGCATAATTGGTTTTGCTTCTGCAGAGGATCCAGCCTAACAAAGCCAGTAAGACAATGGCCACTGCCCCATTCCATAGTCATAAACAAATCTGTAGTTAATTAGAAAAAAAGAAATAAATAAATCAACCAACTTGACTTAGGTGAGTTCTATCTGTATCAGCCATTTAGAAGTCTTATGAGATCATCAAGTAGTTTCAGAAAGGGAATATACACACTTCCTTGTTATATATTGATCATCAAGCAAATACTGTGGAATTTTCATTTTCAAAATAGAGAAGATTAGGTTCCTTAGGAATTGAATATCATTCACTCAAAATCCCCTCTTGTTAGAATTCTGCAAGGGGGTAGAAGAGAATACAAGAAGTGGATAAACTGGCCCTACCCTGAAGTACAGAAGACTCATAAGATGAGAGAGGATATCTTCTAAGTGAAAAAATAGAAGAAATCGCTTCCTACTCCCACATGGGCAGTAATGCCACACACACAAAATAGAAGAGATCAGGCCATGCGCACTGGAGAGTCCCCATCCTCAACAGAATATTGAAGACTCCTCTATTCATCTTTTTCTAGCAGTGTGGTTGTTACCTATTTTATTCCTCCTCTTTCCAGGTATGATATTGTTTATCCTTTCCCTTTGAAGTTACTCACAATCAAGTGACTTGTTTGGTTAGAGAAAAAGAAAGTGAAATTTCATGCACTTCCTTCTTCCAGAGAGAAGGTTTATGAACCAGTGTATCATTCGAAACCCTCTGAGTTGCTCATTGGTCAATTATAACTGCATGTGGGAACTGAATCTTCTGAGTCCCCAGATGAGTAGAAAAAACTAGAAGAATCCTTGTCTCCTCAGCCCGTGGATTATCACACAACTCATGTAAAAGGTGAAAAGAGAAGAAAAGCACATTTGTTGGGTTCCCACACTGGCATTTAAGGACTGCTTCTCACTATAGCATAACTCACAATATCCTGATTGTTCTAGCCCCAAAGTATTGTTTTTCATATTCTGAGAAAGAGCTGAGAGGCGAACAGCAGGTTCCAAAAAAGCACTTTCTGAGTGACAGAGGGACGTTTAGGAATAGAGTAGTCATTTGCCTATTTTCTTAATATGAAGACTAATCTGGCCCCTTTACACCTTTATCCCAAGAAGAGATGCCGGATCCCTTGGTTGCCAGACAGTGTGGAAAAGGAATCGGCACATACTTGTGTGATGGCAACAGGAACAGCAGGACATGAGCACCAGTTGTTATTTTCTTTACACGAAAAAGGGCTCATCACTTTTACAAAGAGGTAGACAGACCACCTACACATGTGTCTTCACCATTGCTCGCATGCTTGCTAGCGATTCTGGCTGCTGACATGGCTGGATTTTATCAATGTGTAAGAGATACCGCTCTACTAGATAACAACTCCCTCGTCTCAAAAATTATTTAGGTAAATCACATATGGTCCTCTATCCCTTGAAAATTATGAAGTGAAAATTTTATTGATTGCAGGTGCCATGGTTATTTATTTTTCTTCAATTTCCAATGAGTATGCTGTGTTAACTGTCTACTCTGTTAGATGTGGTAGTGTGTACTCTGTGCAAAACAAAGACTTCGTAATGCTTAGTTTTCTCAGTGATTTTCCACCGGGTAAATGTAGGTAGGTAGATAGGTAGGTAGATAAGGAAGTGATGATGATGATGATAGATAGATAGATAGATAGATAGATAGATAGATATAGATAGATGATAGAAGATAGATAGATAGATAGAGATGATAGATCGATACAGGGAGACTAGATAGATAGACATATATTCTAACATACTTCTGTGTTTTATTTATGGACAGCATTCACTTTTTGTAATCCTAACCCTAACCCTAACCCTAGGATCATATAGTACATAAGCATACCAACTTTAAAATTCTGTTTCCAGCCCTACTGCTAAGTACAGGAGTGTTACTTAATCTCTCTGTGTTTCACGCTCATCATTTATCACATAGGAACAATGATCACACCTGTCTCATAGATTTCTGTGAATATTATATATTGACACCTCTAAAGTGCCAAGGACAGTGCCAAGAATATTTACTTAATAAGTACTCATTTTTATTCTGTTATATTAAACTTGTTTTTCACATAAAGAAAATCTCTTACCTAGAGAACTTAGAACTGAAATTATTATCACATATCTGCATAAGACAAAACAGAAAAGAGATTTGGAATATGTAAGAATAGTGGTACCTATCTCCTGTACAAAAAAATTAAACATATTCACTGAAGTTTCAAGAAAAAATATAGTCATTTACATAGTTAAAAGTAGTCTTTTGATGCTAGCACGTATCATACATACTTATTCATGCGCAATATTTTAAAATTTTATAGCCTCTGCTCTGCCTGCCCAAGAGAAACAAGCAAGCACAAACAAAGTCACTACCATCAAGTCAATTCTTACTCAGAGTGACCTTCAGGAGAGGGTAGAACTGTCCCTGTGGGCTTACGAGATTGCAGTCCCTACACTGGAGTCGAGAGCCTCCACTGTCTCCCTTAGAATGGCTGGTATTTCCCAATGGCTGCCCTTGCAGATAGCAGTCCACGCATAGGCACCATGCCACCATCCATGACAAAAATTAGAGCTAGGGATTGAGAAGATGAATAACAAATACCCATTATTCAAAGAGACTGAATTAATGAATGGATCTTTCAAATCATAATTCTCCGTTACTCTAATGGACTTCAGTGCCTTCAAGTACGTTTTAAAGAACTTTCCAAATGCAGCTTCTCATCCCTCTTTGGAACTTGATAAGCATAGCAATTCCTTGACCTCACCCTATTAGATGAATTTCTAATTTGATAAAGTATGACTGGGACAGACCCAGGAGTAAGTAGATGTGATGAGCTCTCCGTGAGTTTCAAACCATCTGTCAGGTTCCAGATTCTTCCTGGGTCACTTGCTAGGAACCCCTATGTGGTCGCTTGGTGCTAAGTTTAACACAACTCAATGGTCATGCAAAGCCTGTAAAACTTGTGCAGCATCTTTGCTTCAAATCAGATGAGGAAGCCTAGGCTCCTTTTCTCCCTTATAATTTTAAAATAAAATAGGTGCTCAGATCCAAGAGGGGTCAGTGACTTCATAAATGCCTTAGATGTGTCCCCTCCCTCCCTTTAAACTTTTTAAGGAGAGAGCAATGTTTTCTGCTTCATGAATCCAATATAAATTATCATCCCACTAAAAATAGATCTAAAACTTCAGCCACTCGGAGAGCCGATGGAGGAGCAGTTTGAGTAGAACGGTTATTGAGACGCCTCAAGTCACCAACAGTTTATTCTTCCCTTAAAAAATGAAATCACAGAAGTCCATGAACTCGGACATTTGCCAAGCTTCTGTATCTGAAAGGCTGTAACTTATACAGCAGACATTACCGTTGACACATGATTCATAACAAAATGTTGTACGGAATCATAGCAATCTGCAACAAAATCCCTTTTTGCCTCAACTTTTCAATTATTTACCTTTTCAAGCTACAATAATTAATCAAATTGAGACAGAGTAGGTGATAGATTGAGTATAAGCTATGTGTTCATAACCAGCAATAAAACTGAGTTACTGCCAGTGAATTTTTAGATTGTTTGACCCAACTGAGATCATCTGACTACGTCAGAATTGAAAGGAAAGGTGAATATGTGTTATAATGCACTTTTTACATAGAAACAGAATAAGAGTCCCTTAAAACTAAGCAATGAAAAATTGGAAACAATAAGGGAAAAGTCCATATACCATCTAAAATATACCACCTACTGTTCTCCATCAGAATCCTTTTAGGTTGTTTTCTTGCCAACATTACAGTTTATAAGTCTTTCATTTATTGTCTGGTATGCGTTTTTTCCCTTAACTTCTACAACCAGAAATAATCTTCTCTTGAATAGACAAAGCATTCCACAGGACTTTGCACCTGATATTAGCATATTGTTTAGTACTTAAGACTATGCTGAAAAAAGCATGCTTTTTTGTTTTGTTTTGTTTTGTTTTCAGTGGATGTGTCTATGTTTCTGAAACTGTTCTAACTGCACAGAGGTATGCTTATTATCACAGAGACTCTGTGGGAAAAGTATATTTCATTTCATTTTAGAGTAGAGGAAATAATTTAACTAGTTTTTCCCAAGAATAGAAACTGCCATCAAATCAGTTCAGAATTAAAGCAAGTTCATGGGACAGGGTAAGATAGCCCCTGCAATTTTCAAGACTGTACCTTCTTAGGGGAGTAAAAACGTCTCATCCTTGCCCCTCAGAGGGGTTGGTAATTTCAAACTCTTGACTTTTTACTGAGCAACCCAATTAATAAGCCACTATTCCCCCAGGACTCCAAGGCCAGTGTAATTTCTATTTTTACACACACACTCAAGAAATGAGGACCTGTGCCTCAAGATGCTAAAACTCCTGTCAAATGAGCTAGAATGATGGGTACTTTTCTGCATGTTCATGAATGTGTACTTTGGATCCAATCTAGCAGTTTGCAGTATCACAATCTAAAACTAAAACTCAAAACAGACAACAAATACAGAAAGTTGCATTTTTATTAAATGACTAAAAATGCAATAAAACATGTAGAAGAGAAAAGAAATTTTAAAAACATGGGAAAGAAATGCTTTGAGCATTATTAATTAGAGCTTTAAAACAAGCATAAAGTCCTGAACCCTCTAGTTTAGGAATTTGGTGAGTTTTTTTAGTAAAATCTTTGCTTTTCTGGTGTGTTTAACACAGAGGCTAGTTGTGTCTCACTGTCTCCAGGAAACCGTGGATAATATTGACTTATTATATGCCCCATTCTCTCAAACCTCCCCACCTCCCACCCTGCTTCTTTGGCACAGTTCTTGTCTCATTGGCACTGTCTAGGATGGGGTTTCTCTAGGTAATTATTATTTTTCTAATTCTATTTTAAGGAACACTGGTGGCACAGTGGTTATGGGTTGCACTGCTGTCAGGTCAGCAGCTCAAAACCACTAAACTCTCCAAAGGAGAATTACTGGGTCTTCTACTCCCATGAAGAGTTACAGTCTCAGAAACTTACAGGGGCACTTCTACCCTGTTCTATAAGGTCATTAAGGGTTGCCATCAACTTGATGGCAGTGGATTTGTTGTTTGGTAGTTTCATGATTGGCCTCTTAAGTTCTTAACTACAAGGTTAACAGGCCTAAACCACCAGCTTCTGTGTGGGAGAAGGATGAGGCTCTACCCCTGTAGATAATTATAGTCTTGGAAACCCACGGATGATATCTACATACTGTGTTCTCTAGACTCACTATGATTACGTATTCACTCAATGGCACTTGGTAAGCGACAGAGAGAGAGAGAGAGAGATGACTAACCTTGGTGGGCCTCAGCTGCTCACTGGAAGGCTGAAGATTTGCACCCTCTCAGCGACTCTAAAGAATCAAGTGTCAGGCTATCATTTCCCCAAAGACCCAAACCTATGAAACTCAGACTACTCTGCCCTGTCACTCTCAATGAATCAGAATCTACTTGAGGATAATAAACAAAAATATGACTCTATTTGATTTCCCACTTACTCACTGAGAATATGAGTGGAAAACCAGTTAATTAAAGCTAATTTAAAATGGTACAGAAAAAACTTCATCTTCACTAGCGACCCCTCTCTCTACTCCCACCTCCTCTGCTTTCCATGGATTTGCATTCATGTGAATTTTCAAGTTTAGGCTTTTTTTTTTTTGCTTTTTGAGTTGTTATTTCTCTCCATTCCTTTTCTAGTTTTTTTTTTTTCCTTTTCTCTTCTTAAGAAACACAGACAGGGCTGAACCCCGGTGGCGTAGTGGTTGCGCACAGGACTGCGGCCCCCTGGGATGGAGGTTCAATTCCAGCAGTGGGGCTGGACCTCCTACTCCCACCACCAGAGAGCAGTGATGCCAAAAGAAAGAAAGAAAAAGAAAGAAAGAAAGAAAGAAAGAAAGAAAGAAAGAAAGAAAGAAAGAAAGAAAGAAAGAAAGAAAGAAAGAAAGAAAGAAAGAAACACAGACAATAATTGCAGCAATGATCATGAAACCTCACCCTCATCACATATTGATCATGGGCCTGGCATTATATTAATTGCTTTAAAAAGAGTATGCTCAGTTACTGCTCAAATAGTCCAGAAACTAGATCCTGTTACAGCCTCCAAGTTCTGTATGTTACAGCATAATAACATTTCCCAGTGGACTATAGCTGCATAATATTGTATATTAAGGTAATGGCCTAGAGTTGACTGTTCTTAAGAAAGAAACACCAGCAAATAAAAAGAACCGTTTTTCATTTGACAATATCCACTGCATTATGCTTCCCAGACTAAACAACTCTCAAAGTCCTGGTTCCAGGAATGGAAAGCAAGCTAGCTTCACATCAGCGAGACCTACCCTCTCTGCCTTGACTCAGCCTTTCCATACTCACAAGCACAGCAGAGAAGGCCATCATCTGATACCCAGGGCATCTGGCCTTAAAATGTTTAATCAAATTAAATTTTTATTATAAATCATTTTATTGGGGACTCTTACAGATCTTATAACAATCCATACATCAATTGTATCACACTCATTTGTGCATATGTTGCCATCATCATTTTCAAAGACATTTTCTTTCTGCTTGAGTCCTTGGTATTAATTCTTCTTTTTTCTCTCCCTCCGCCAACCTCTCATCCTCATGGGCCCCTGATAAATTATAAATTGTTGTTGTTTTCATATCTTACAAATGTCCACGGTCTCCTTTTTATTGGTCTTCCATCCATATTCTTAAAGTGGATATTGGAAACCAAATCAAAGAGAGCCATCTTGATAAGGCAAAGAAATTGCAGTTATTTGTTTGCTTGTTGTTTGTTGACTTTAAGGTAGATTCTGACTCATGTAGATTCATGTGATCAAGCTAGTCCAGCCCCACAGAGTTCCTGGGGCCTTGACCTTTTGGGAAATGATAGGTATTCATGGTCAGTTACACTGGCTGGATTCAAACTGTCAACCTTTCTTGTGTAGCCTAGCACCAGCCGGCCTCTGGTAATATTTTCACTTACTCACTCACTGCTATTGATTTCATTCTGACTCACAGTAGCCCTACAGGGTAGAATGAAATCACTCTTGTGGCGGTTTTATTTTAACATATTTTCTCCCCTCCTTCTCTCAAAAGTTTGCTTCATCCTTCAAGTTTCAACAGCTATAATATCACCTTTGTTCCTCAAAAAAGAAAGAACTAGCTGCCATCAAGTGGTCTTCTTCATTGCAATGCTATAATTTCATTTCATTGTAGAATATTGCTTGCTAAATGTTTATCTCAGTAACTTGATATGGATTTAAACACTTTGTATATCACTGTTTTACTCGGTTCTCTTTTCCACAGACTCTCATTCATAATTTATACCAAGTGTAACTCTGGAGCATTTGATTTATTGAAGGAAATGAAGTTACCTGGAAGCAGAATCCTTGCTCTCTAATCTTTATACCTTAGAGAGCCCTAACTGCCCCACGTAGCCTGCTCAAAGACAAAAATAGGTAGCTGAAACAGTCCCTTTAAACAATCTAACTTTGGGGGAAATGTTCAAGAAAATTCCAAGCACGGGTGGTAGTACTGTAAATTCAACAAAACAAAATAGGTTTCTGATGAAATGAGCTGACTTCAGTTCACAGATTCAGTTTCCTAGTAGCTCTTTAGCTCATGTTTAAAATGTAATCATGTTTTAATATTGTTTTCTTGTGAGTTAAAGGAAGGTCATGGAACAGATAGTCACTTGTACATGCCTCAGTGCCTACACATTCTATTTCCTCTCCTTGGTTGCAACCCCTTCGTTAGCACACCTCCTCCTCATCTTCCTCATTGCTATTTCTTCTTTCCAAACCTTTTGGAATTGTGTCCTTGTGTGAATGTTGCTCTTTTGATCTCAGGAGGCTGGTTTTTCTAAGGTATACACACTTTCCAATGCCATTACTCCTCATACAGCCTTCTCTATAGTTTAACTGAAAATTGAGCCATAGGGAGAAAATTCCAGACATGAAGGGTGACTGAGGGACATAGTCTTGGGGGTTTCACTGGTCTCTGACAAGTAAACCAGATTTTTTTCCACCTTTTCCCCCAACTTTCCATAGAATATTCTAATGTCATCACTTTCCAAGCAACTGGTAGTGCGAGATGAGCGCTGTCTCTCTCTTCTGACCAGAGGGTGGTGCAGAGATTTTTACAAGTTCTCTTGGTCCACTGGACTCACGTGTCTTTGTGTCTTCCATTTCCATTACTCTTTTTACCTCTCTATAGTAGTTACAAAACTGAGTGTTAACTTGAGGATTTGGAGTGAAGAGGTGGTTTCTACTCTGTCAATTGGGTCATAGTCAGTGAGACCGTGAACATGGCCTTCCCCCAAGGATTCTTGGAATTCTGGGATTTCCCTCTTAGAGGCTCAAGACATGCTCTCTCTCTCTCTCTCTCTCTCTCTCTCTCTCTCTCTCTCTCTCTCTCCAACTCCTGTGAGACATCCCTGAGGAAAAGTCACAAGGACCTACCTTGATGCAGCCCTGGGAACTGGTATAGCCACATGGAGACCCTTGCCAGCACTAAGATACTTCCAACACCACTGGATCCAAAGATTTTCTGTCCACTAACCTGTGATCATTCCTGCCTTTGGCATCATTATATGTATTTAGTGAGTCTGAAGAGGACTTTATAGATTGGTATCAGACATAGGGGTTAATATCAGACTTATGAGTTTAGACTGAACTAGGTTGGGATACATTATTAATGTACAATTACCTTTTATATAAACTCTCTTTTAAACACATGTGAGTTTCTATGGATTTTTTCCTCTAGTGTATCTGAGCTAATACACTTTAGATGGGAAGAGACCAGTCTTTGCACATTAGATGGCCACTTATGGGATTTAAAACACGGTTGTCACTCAACATAACAAGATGCAGAACATTACCTTAGTGAACTATAATTTGCCAGTTGATCTTGGTTGTTCACTTATTTTTTAAATTAATTTTAAAATTTTGAATTATGTGGATGCTTACAATTTACAGATATTCAATTTTGTATTCAATGACTTAAATTACTTAATCAAACCTCTCAATACCCTCTCAATACTCCCTGCCCCACTGATTTCTCTTCTCACTCTTGTAGAATAATATTTTCCCCTCCCACCAAGTTCTCATCTGTCTATCCTCTAGCCTTTTGATTCATTTTCTCTTCCTTCAACAGCCTTCCACACCACTAAACTTCCAGAAGTCATCCATCTTTTTTTTTTAGTGTGAACACTTGTGTCTTGGCTTTCCTTTATAATTGTGAACTCCTGCAATATTGTCCTTTTGTTCTTAACTAATTTCCCCCAGCATGATGTTCTCCCAGTCCATCTATGCCAGAAGATGCATCCCAGTTTTCTCCACATTCTTCAGCAATGCATAATATTGAATGGCCTGTACTGAAATTTATTTAGCCATTCTTTCAATGATAGAGTCTAGATTGTTTTCATCTTCTGGCTATTGTGAACAGTGCCATTATAAATATTCTTGACGATAACAGTTTCTAGTTATTTTTGTTCCTTTTCTTAGTTTGCAAAGGAATTGCATGTGCATATGATGGAATGTAAATCAAGAGTTATTAGAATGACTTTCATTACTTGAGAAGCAACATGTCTAGGTTGTCTTCAGCAATGACAAGCTATGGAGAATCTCAGTTTATGCCCCATCTCTTCTATTAAGTTTCACAGGAATGTTGCTTTTCCCTGTTGGACTGAGCTCTAGTTGGTGGCAGAAGATGATCCCCCATCTCTAGGACTGATTGCATTCTAAGAAAAAAGCAGGAAATCCTGGACCCTCTCTTGCTGTTTCCAGTTGGAAGCACACAAGCCCATATGAGAGAGTTATCAGAGGAGTGGGGCTCACATGGCGCTCCTACCCTGAGTCCTCTCTTTTGCGATGTATTGCAAATTCTGGTTCCTACACCTGTGGCTATACCCCCATTCTGGAGAGTGTTACCTGTGATGCTAATGAGCTGGGATTTGTGTGAGCCCTGGTGCTGTAGTGGTCTGCTAACTACAAAATCAGTGGGCAGTTAGAGTCTCCAGCCACTCCCAGGGAGAAACAGAGGCTTTCCACATCCACAAGGAGTGAAAATCTTGGAAATCCACATGGGTTCATTTTAGTCCGGATTCCAGGATCACTACACACTGAAACCAATGGGATTATAGGGAGCTTGGTTCAGTTTTTATCTGGCTGGAGGGTATGACTCCTGTTACCAATTTTGATGTTGAGGAGGGAAATGGTCTACATGTTGCAAAACCAGGCCTTCGTCAAAGCCATCTTTGTGATGCTTCCTGCCCAGATGGGGATGCACAAAAGACTACTGATTCACTGATGATATCCACCAATCAAACTGCACATCCTACCCAAATACAGCTCCTGAACTAGGACTTGGGCAACAAGCTGATGTGCATTACAGCACACATTGAGACTGGCTAAGTTAGCTAGACCTATACCCATTTTCAGACATTTCACCTTTTTGCTTTGGAGCTTGCTTCTGGCTTGTTCTTCCCTGACCTCTATTCCTCTTGGCCTGGCAGGAGACCTGATTGCACCAGTTTCTTCTGCTGGATGAGGGAGAGTGATGCTCAGCACATATAACTGATTTTGAATGTGGGACTTACGCACCCAGCTACAAGGGCCATTCCCTTGTGAATTCTGTGAGAGCTTGTACTGAATTTCCAAATTCTGGAAAATGGGGGGATTTACTAAGGACACGAATGATGGCTTATAGCTAGGATAATGGAGTGGTATAACATTTTGGATATGTTAGATATTTAGGACAATTTCACTGGAAATAGTTTTATATTAATATTTACAAAATTACTTATTTTTCCAACTGACATTTTGGAATGCTATATTATAGACTATCTAAGCCATGTTAAAATAATTGATAAATAACATTGTTAAGAATCATTCTCCCTGACACTCATCACCCAGGAGCCTCTTGCTGATCTGAAAAGCCTTCTATGAAGCAACAGTCCCTGCTATGGCTACATAATCGCTGATGATCAGCTTCTCTACTTTGAATGGCTCTTTGCCTTTCTAGGGATAAGGTCTAAAATTTTTTATGGACCTAACTCAATTTTTCTAACCTCAACTACACTTTTCCAAATCATCTTTGTCTGGATTAAATTATATTTGCATGTGTGTCCACTATGCCCAGTGACTCCTATTATTGTGGATTTTATGACATGCTATTATAATATTCTATTTACTTGCCTGCCTCCTTCTAAGACAATGAACTCCTTGAAGAAAGGTAATGTGCTCTTAATCATTTTGTTTTTCCAGTGCCTAACACAAAGCTTGTCACATAGTACTCAATATGTCTTTGTAGAAGGAAGAAAAAGAGAGAAGAAATATGCTTAAACAAAATATCCAAACAAAGATGTTCTTATAAATGGACCTGTAGGGAGTGATTCCCTCTACTCAGCTGTGTTTTACGAGTCTTTGCATAAAACAAATCATCCCACACAGGGAAAGAGAATCTGATCCATTATCTTCCTGTTCCCACATCTTCCATCATCGTCTTGGTATGGAGGTGTGGGAGATTGGCAGAGCATTGATGGGTCTACATAACACAGACACTATTGACGCCCACACAGAGCAAAGAATGTCAAAAGGATAAATGCACAAAATCCAGGATCTTGCCCACTTTGTCATAGATGTAAAAGCAACTGACTATAGATAAATGAGGCACATATTCAGGTTTGTATTACAGAGATATACTGTATGTGTGTGTATTTCGACAATGTCAGTCATAAGCATGGACTATTCAAAGTTCAATAAGGCAAAATTAAATGCACTTCTGGTAAGATTTACAAACAGGACAATTGAACTCACTAGATTCCTGAGTTTCTTCTTCTGAAAACGTAAAACTCCATATTTTAGGCTACTAAACTATAATTTTATGAAATTTAATTAAAATGTATCCTTTTTATGCGGGGTGATAAAATGAGCTCTAATATACACTGCAGCTAACTCCATGTAATATGTATCTATATTGATATCTAATATCAAAAGGGAAGCCTAGTAGTCTGCTTCTGTAAAGATTGCAACTAACAAAGCAGATGAGGCAATTCTGTTCTGTAACACAGGGAGTATCAAAATTGACTAGATGACACCTAAAACATATATAAAATATGGTGTTCTTGCTGCTGTTAACTGCCATCAAGTTTGTAGCACTGCACACCCACCCCTGTGAGTAAAAAAAAAGAAGCATGACCCGATTCGCTACCACTCTCACCATTGCTCCTATAGCTGTGCCTATGTAGAGACATACACATACATGTATCAATCAAAATCCCTACCATCAAGTGAATTCTAATGCATGAAGATTTTATATATGGTTTGTGAGACAGCAAGACTTGGTAAGCGCCTACTTCCTCATCCTTCTAAGGACAAATGACTGGTGGTTTAGAACTATGACCTTGCAGTTAGTAGCCAAATACCTAAATCCACAATACCATCAGGACTCTTTGATGTAGGCACAGGTATAAATAAATACATATGTAGATGAAACAACTCTTATAAAGAACTCCATTTACCATATTTGTGTTGATGACTATAACTTTATGCAGATTGCAACGATGTTCAAAATCAATCACAACAATTTTGTTTAGGTGGAGCTGTCATTTATTTTATTACTTAAGGAGAAATAGATATGAAAATCATATGACTTTTTTATATCAATTTCCCTCTGGATCTATGAAATCTTGCCTACAGAACATATAAGATCCTAGTGAATTTATATTTCAAGTGTTTATTCAGAGTTGCTATGTTAATAAAATTGAATTTGAAAGAACAGAAACAAGGTCATATGTGGAGAGTCGGTTCAAAGGCTATTGTTTGCTCAGCAAACAATTCCTTCCGCCCCAGGGTCTTAAGCAACGGGTCACCACGATCTGGCGGATGCCAGCTTCCGTGTCAGTGATGCTGTCATTAACCTTTACCATTATTGGGCAAGAGAAAACTGCCTTTTACCCTTCATTTACATCTGCGCGCCTTTTCGTCCTTTTTTGGTACCATGCTCCTGATTGGCCCATGTTACTATGCCTCATTATCATGTAGGCGCTACAGTATTATTGGCTGTCCCCATATACGCTGTATTTGCATAAGTACCTCCCTTTTCCGGCTTGTGCGGCTATATTTACCCTGAGTTTTGTCCCAATAAACAAGGCTTGATCAGAATCCTGTCTTGCTTCCATTCTTCGCGTCTCCTGCCCATCTTCGTCTTCCAGGCTCCGGACCAGAGATCCGCGTGTGAATGTCCCGCGACCCGGGACAGTCATACATAACTATTAATAGATACCAGGTTCAATCAGTTGACAGTTCTCATAAGGAAATGCCCATTGAGAGTGAATATACAGTGGCAATATCAATATCAAAAGATGAAAATAAATTTGAAAACAATTAAAAACATGAACGAAAAGACAGAACAATTTGGAATACAACTTCAATTAGATGTGAAAGCCCTGGGTTCGCTAGTGAAAACAGATTATGCATGAATCCCCGTCATGGGTGAGAGTGAAAGAAAGTCAAGAAAGGAGGTGACAAAGGGTGTAAAACCAAAGGATTCATCTGCAATTCTCGCCTTAAGGGGATGAGAAAGAATATAGAGAAGTATAAGAAATTGAGAGAAAGTTGAAAGACATTTTCAACACTATAAAAAGCAGGAAAAGAAAAGGGGGAATTGAGTAAGGACAACTGTGGTCACTTCGAGACCCTGGGGTGCAGAGCCAGCTGGCCAGTCTCACTGTTGACTTGTAAACTGCTCAGAGGGCACTGGATAGAGAGACTGTGGGCTGGCCTTAAATCAAAATGTGTGGTTGGCCCTCAAAAATGTAGCAGTTCCTGCTCCTACACAGTCTTTTAAGATAGCGTCCTTTGATGAAATATAGTGTCAGTTATGTTGGTTTTTCTCTCTGCTCGGCTACTTCAAGAGTTAGCACTATTAGTTTGGTATGCTAGCATTTCTGTGATTTCACCTCAACTGTTAATTGCTCCCTAGAGAGTTGGGTCCTGGGCTTGGAATGTTGCTGATTTCCAACGAAGGTTTATATTAAATTTCTCAGTTACAGATGCTATAAGTGTGATATACACCACCATCTGTCAGCACTCTCCATGTTACTAAGTAATTTCACTTACATAATAGGCTGAATATCTTTTTTCTGACATAGCCTTTGCTGCAGCTCTCTGACACAAAGTTTTAGTGTAATGCCAACAGGAAAAAATCATATTTTCTTTGTCTAAAAATTTCGACAGGTAGGTTTTCTCCACTTAGCTATAGACACTTAAAAGTTAGCAGATGAGAGATGGAATGTTTTTCCCTATTCTACTCGACATCCTGCAAAAGTGTACCATTTTCAAATGCCTCATCTCTTCCCATATAGTGAAAACTTTACCGATTTAAGTTATTCATCCATTCATTTATTTTCACCATGTTTATACTCCACTCCCAGGCACAATTCCAGGCAAAAGAAAAGCCTTCTTGGAACTGGCATCATCAGACAAATATTGAATAATCAAACAGATGAAAAAACAATGATTTCAGGGGAAAGCTATGAGTCTTCGGGTTGGAGCAGGGGAGAAACGATTGCCTACACGCATGCGAACTCAAGGCAGACCACTGTCAGGAGAGAAACTCGGTTTCAAGAATGGATACGTTGGAAGCCATCTAAACAAAAGTTCACGGTATCATTATAAAACGAGAGAAATCCTACACTTATTTATCAGATGACTGGGCACAAGTATTTTTAAATATGTAGATTTTGTGTAAAAACAAACAAACAAACTTGGCCCTTGGGTAGGTACCTGACTCATAGTGAGTCTTTAGCCCAGCATACTTTCTGAGACTGCAAACTCTTCAGAGGAGTAAAAAGCCTCACCTTTATTCCAAGGAGCTGCCTGTTTTGAAATGCTGACCTTGTAGTTAGCAGTCCAAGGCAGAATCACTTACCAGCATCAAAATATAGAACTAGTTTTGGTGCTTCTTTATTTTTAATTTCCATAAAAGAATGTGGAGCTTTGCCAGGTAAGGTCAGTAGTTCCACCCCACCAGACACTCAGTAGGAGGAAGATGACATTATCTGCCTTCATAAAGATTTACTCAATTTACTTTACTTCATAAAGATTTATCAATTAAGATGCGTCAAGATTGACTTGACAGCAGAGGCCAGCTTCGCTGTGTTTCTTAATTGATAAAAATAAAATTGATTTTAAATTAAATGGATTGCATAACTATGCAACATACCTTGGTATAAATGTGCCATTTTCATATAATCAAAAGGCTTTGAAATACTTGTCCTCAAATAAGACCTTTCCTTTGATCTTGGAAAGCTCTGAAAGTTGAGGAATTGAAACACAGAGAATCGGACTAAATTTTCCCACTAGTCCCTGGTATTGCAGACTTAATTCAGAGCTTTCATAGAAAATAAACACAATTAACAATGTTAAGGATTTTTTTTTTCACAGCAGCAAATGAATGATGATTCATTCATAATCATATCACACTATCCATCCATAGTAAGCCTTGGGAATAAGGAATCTTGGAACAAGGTACTGCAAAGTGGGTTTGTTTCTAAAGGAAATGTAGTCTGTGAACAAGAAAAGATTTTATTCTTCAGACGAACACAAATAATGTTCAAAATATGCTCAGAAGCAAACTCATTTCTCAAGTCTTTTCCAACTTGAAGTGACCCTGGGAAAAAAGAACAAAACAGTGTCCGATTCTGCACCACCTTCACAATGGTTCTGTTTGAGGCAATACAGCAGACAGATTTGGACCATGGAGGAAAGTGGGACAATGGAAGGAATTCCCAGCACAGAGGGAGGTGGGGAAGCATGTTTCCTTTACCAATAGGTTCCCAGCACAGAAGGAAGTGAAGAGCAGGGGAGACGCATTTCCTCTATTCATAGTGTTCAAAAGGGACAGAATTCCTAACGCAGGGACAAGGAGACAATGAAAAGGGTATGCATGGGCTGAGACAGCCCCAAGACCTACAAAGGATTGAGCTGACCTTTGGCTTCTGGCTCAATAACAGGTGGCAGGAAGAGCTTTTGGTGTACAAATCCTTGTAAAGGGAGGTGTACCAGAAAGAGCTAACCAATAATAGAAAGTCGTTCATCAACAGTAGAAAAGAAATTGTACTTTCATCCAGTGGAAAACTTTTAGACTAGCCGAGATGCCTATCTACATTATTCAGGCAGGTCATAACGCAAATAAACTCAGTCCCTGGATTGCGCAACATGACTCTCCTCTATAGGCTCGCCATGAATCAAAATGTGCTGGATAGCAATGCTCACCCCTGCCCTCCCCCCCCCCCCCCCCCCCCCCCCCCCTCTCTCTCACACACACACACACACACACAAAGGCATCCTCTCTCAAGATCTTCTTGGTTGGTGCTTCATTTGCCAAGCTTGGTTACCTTCACAAGTAAATGAGTCATCATTTTAAAATTTGCATTTATATACCCAAACCCCACCTTTCACTGTTCAGTTGATTCTCTTCAGTTCACTCATGAAAATCCCATATGTTAGGATGGGACTTTCTTAACTGTAATTCTCATTCATGAAGCTCCCAGGTGTTTCATGGGACTTTTTTAGGGATAAGCCTTATTCTTTATCAAAGCATCTCAGAGAGGGTTCTAACCACTAACTTTAGGTGTGCTTAAATACAAATTGTTGTCCCTAGCTCAGAATCTCTATCAGATACCTTTTCTTATCATATGTTAATTATATATATTTATATATGCTGTGCCCCCTTGGACTCTAAGAATTTCAATATTTTTCTTATTAATACTTGTATTGTACCTAAATTTTTGTATTGCTTATGGATTAATCTACATAAGCAAATGAAATAGACTACTTAATGTAAATAAATCTCCAACTGGATGTTGGATGTATTTTAAGCTGTCTAACTCTTTGTTCAGAGGATCTGACAGTAAGGGGGCCCTGCTCTCAGAGGAGACAGAGAAGTCAATGAAGGTTGACTGGCTCCCCCGACAGGGACTTTCTCCTGCACAGGGGCTGGCCTTCCTAGCAGGCAACCTGCCATTCCCACAGATGGCTCTGACAATGGCAGCCAAAAGACCCTGCTTTTAATAATTTTGTAATCTCTGTACATTTTTAACTTCTGTTCCTGTTAAAGTTTGGTGTCTGAGGTTAAGTGGTTAAATCTGGAATTGTGATAAGACAGCAATAGACATGTATTTTTTAGTCACGCTTGGGTCTTATAATAAAATGAATTTTGGAATCTATTAACAGATATATTTGGAGGAACAAAGAGTTTTTAAAAGATCAGTTATAGATTCAGTCTAGTGTTCTATCTATCATATAATGCTAAGGTTTCATGCTGCAGAAATTGCAGATCTCAGTCCCATGTGTAGCCACAACTCCTCCCGGACTCCTTACTAATGGCACGTCAATGGATGCAGAGTGTCCACCCACCTGCTAACAGAGAATTTCTAAGGCACCAAAGAGTTTTCATTTTTCCTATATGAGGCAAAACAGAATGATGAAAAAGACATGAAGGCAAGATTCTAGATATTTCCATGGTAACCCTATTTCTTATTTGAAAGAAAAAAATCTGCCCTCTTTGTTTTAGCATCCCCGCAATAATGATTAATTTTAAAAGTCTCAATACAGTGAAATGTGCGTGTTCTGGATGGCCTTGAAGTGTCCTTCTTGCAAATGTCCATGTATTGGAGAGTAAAATGTCTTCGTTACTTGCCTTTGTAACTCCCACCCCATGGTTGGGTGGGATTAGTAACGCTCAGAATGGGGACTGAGCCATTTGCATTGCCACTATCCTGGTTATAAGGAGGAGCCTTCTCAGTAAGTGAACACCCAGCCCCATCAGTAATAGAGTACATTCAAGGTCTAAGTCTGAAGTGGCAGAGGCTGAGACCAGAGGCCATGGAGGCCAAGGGAGGGAGAGCATGAGACAGAACAGGATATGGGCTGTAATTTCAAGGCCAAATAGTTTGTTCACTTGGAAGTCCTTAGTACTGTTAATATTCTTCACCAACACTGTCATTCAAATGCATCCATTCCTCTTCAGTTTTTGTAGTCAATACCCAACATTTATCTGCATATGAGGCAATTAAAAATACCAATGTTTGGCTCAGGTGTACCTAAGTCCTCAAAGGGACATCCTTGACATTCAACACTTTAAAAAGGCTGTGTGCAGCAGATTCACCCTTTGCAAGAATGCCTTATGTCTCTTGACTGCTGCTTTCAGGAGCATAGAGTAGGGAGCCAAGAAAGGCAAAATCCTTGCAAATGTCAACCTTTTCTCCATGTATGACAATTTTGTCCCTTGGTTTAGTTGTAAGGACTTTGGTCTTTTTTATATTGAATTGTGATCCACTCTGAAGGCTGTCTTTCTTGATCTTCATCAGCCAGTCCTACTCATTGTCAGAAAGCAAGGTGGTGTCATGAGCACAACAAGGGTTATTAATAAGTCTTCCTCCTATCCTGATGCTACATTATTCTTCATTGAAGTCACTGCTCTGATTATTTGTTTATCATTCAGATAGAATAAGTATGGTGAAATGATACACCATTCCTGATTTTAGGCCATCCAGTACTCCATTCTCTTTGAACAACTGACCCTCGATCTATGTATAGAAAGTGCATGAGCACAATTAGGTGTTCGTAAATTCCCCTTCTTTTCAGGACTATCCTTAGCTTGTCATGATCCATACAGCTGACTGTCAAGAATTCATTAGAAAAGTAGAAGGAAAATAAGCCACACATTAGAAAATTAATGTACATGAAGAATCATTGAAGGAAATCATACAAAAAACAGCACAGAGGAACAGAGTGAAATATTAAAACGATAAGAGTTGGGGACAAATTAAGAAGAATTGGCATATATTGATTTGTATTACAGATCAATAATATATTTGGGAGCCATCGGACCTATTTCAAGAAGTTATTTTCATACAATCTAAAACCAGACAAGTTCTCCTTAGGCAAGCAGTGACCAAATGCCTGATGCACTATGAACTGGGGTAGATTTTCTTGACTAAAGGCAGCACATCTGCAGTTCCGCTGATGTTCTTCGAAATCAAATAGCTGTAGAATTTTAAAAAGCACAAAATTCCTCTCTATTACAATCATGAGGGAAGTTCTACATCTTACATCAAGTCTACAGCTTACATTTAATATTTAATAATTTTAAGTAGTGAGCTGAAAATATGATGTAGCAGTTACAGCATTGTAAGACCAGAACTGTGAATCCTATTGTTCTCGTGTGCATTCAGGAATTTTAGAAAGTAATACTTAATGTCATTTCACTGGAGCCATTCCAGTTGGACACAAAGTAGCCCAATAAAAATGAATTTCAGCAAATTAATGTAAAGCCATTCATCAAGGGGAAAACAGAAAAGGCTCCTGCTTGTGGCAACAAATTCTGTTCAATCTAAAGATTTTAACAATATATATTCTTGATATCCATTGCTCTAGAACAGTGGTTCTCAACCTTTCTAATGCTGTACCCCTTTAAAATAGTTTCTCATGTTGTGGTGACCACCCAACCACAAAAGTATTTCCTTTGCTACTTCATAACCATAATTTTGCTACTGTAATGGATCGAACAACCCATGTGAAAGGGTTGACACCCCCAAGAGGTCACCACCTATCAGTTGATAATCGCTGCTCTGGAAATTTCCATATATGGATGCTATCCTAAAGTGAATTTGCTGTAGTTTACCTGTGCAGCAAACATGCCTACAATTCTTATGCTGTAACAGCAGAATATTAAAATAGTCATATGTATGCATTGGCCCTTCTCACTATATCTTCCAAACACCACTCAAGATGCAAAGATTCCTCTTGAATGCTTACTGGACCCAAACTCCAACCACTTTATTATTCACACACTCAAGCTTAACACAATGCCTAGACGAAGGTAGGTGTCACAGCAATGACACTGGTTCTATTGAGAACTTAGAGGATGACGGTTCTGGGAAGAAATTCAGCATTCCATCCCATTCTCATGTGACTTTGGGTGGGTTACTAAGTAATACTACTGCTCAAAGGTCTGGACCATAAAGTTACAATCTGTTCATCTTCATGGAGATTGAATGCAAGGTTGAATATGAAGATTTACTTTAAGAACTGCTACTGAAGCACTGTGTTGTTTCAGTAATGATCACTTTTATCATTACTAAATATTTATTGAAAATGTGATTTACTTCCAAGTGACCTATTTCTTTATGTAGCAAAAGTAAAGAGATACATTTATTTTAAACTCATATTAAGAAGAAGTAATTCATAAAAATAAAAAAGACAATCTAAGGAAAATGAGAAGTTCCTAAAACACTGGCGTGTGGATCCTGTTAACACTTCATTAGCCGAGTTGTATTTCCAGCTGCTTTCTCCATAATGAGGGCCTCGCCCAGAGTGGATTCCTGTCTTGTGCATTTGTTCACTCCTGTCCAAGATGCACCTTCTCTCTGACAGAGTACTCTTCCTGATTTCTACTGGGCAGAATCTAGTCATCTATTTTCTTTCAAAGTTCAACTCAATGATGAAATGCTTCAGTAAAGTTTCCCCTAAAATTTAACATAAGAAAATAGTATCATAATTTTGTTTTAACAATTTGCCTACATAATTTATGCATTATACAATTCAATGGTGTAACTATATTAACCACATCTGTAATTACCACCATAATCAAATTTAGAACATTTCCTTCATTATTATAGTCATTAATGACTTGCCTTTATTTTCCCCTGCCATACCCTAAGAAATTATCAATTGAGTTACTGTGTGTATATTTATCTACTCCAGATTGCATATAAAGAAAAGCATATCTGAAATCCCCCAACAATAATGACAAATGAAATAGAGAAACTCTTCAATCCACAAGAAAGCAGAAAATACAATTAAAACAAATTTTAAATGAGTCAAAATGGAGAACAAATGATAAAGTGTTCAGTTTTACCCTGACTGCATCAGTATTGATCCAGTTCTAAAGTATGGTATCTGACAGCAATACTATTCACATCCTTAAACAATGGTTAGAAGGGACATATTCAAGACTCAATCCATGAGAATCCCCTACACATGGATTTTGGACATTTACTATCATTCATAGACTTTTGCAAACTTTATGTTCATAATTTAAATTCCCTCCTCTCAGAGGACCATTCCCTCCTCTGGTTTTAGGTTTAATTATTTATAATCCTTGGATCACACAAACTAGATTGCTTCTTCTATGGAATCTTAGCTGACACCTCACTTAGAAGGTTTTTTTTTTTAAGATAAGCTTTAAAACTCCAGATGCTTTTATTTCTGATAGTTATGCACCAACAGATGTCCACCATACTTTGTTATAAGTCCTTTCTCTTCAGTGAACTCTCCGTTAGGACAAGCTGAGAGTAAGGTCAAGTCATAAGAACTAATTATTCTTAGATTAGGAGTCATGATCAAGTGAGAGCTCAAAACCTATTCATATCTATATGATCTTATTTACCCTTTGTCTACATTAGAAACATCCTTGTAATTTTATTAAGCCACATTATAAATCATCTGCACAGAGCATATGGCAATTATATCAAAAGTAATATTAATTTAAAGAGCCTTGGCAGCATAATGGGTACTTGTTGGGCTCTATGGTAGTTCCCTAATCTGTTGGCAATTTGAGTGAAGGGGTGGCGTGTAGCCTGTCAATCAGATCACATCATTTGGAGGCATTATGGAGATAAATAGCTTTCTGGAGGCAGCACACAGATTCACTCCCTGTGAGACATGCTTGTTGAAAAGACACATGGTGCTGCTATACCAGTGCCCTCGAGCTGAATGAACCATGTGTAGACCCTGGCCAGTGCCAAGATGCTTACAATGTCATTGGATCCACAACCAATGGATCCACAATGTCACTGGACCTTCCAGCCACTGTTATCTTCCTGCCTTTGGTGGTGTTGCATGTTTCGTGAGTCTGAAAGGGGATTTATAGAATGGCATTGAACATATGGGTTAATATCAGACTTATAGACTTAATCTGAAGTGGGCTGGGACGTTTCCTCAATATTCAATTGCTCTTGTATAGAATGCTCTTTCTTATACACATAGAAGTGTCTATTAATTTGTTTCTCTAGGTACCTTGAGAGTGGGATACTAGTGAAACAAATCATAAACATGGAGAGTGGATGTTTACTCAACTTTTATCTCATGTTAGTGTTTCTATTTTGGTTAGCCAGAGGTCAGATATGTCACACAGTTTGCTGGGTTGTTTGCTGGAAAGAACGTGGAAAGTTAAAGTTTTGATTCTTTTCATTGTCTGCAGTCTTTGGTTATTCCTGAGTGAAATGGCAGAAATGAATGTGATTAATGTATATTTTGAACTCAGGGGACAAGATCATCCCTTGAATTTCTCAGAGTGACTTAGTGAAAATGGCTGAGAGAGGGTCAAAATGGCTGACATGAAACCTGGCTCTAGCCTGTTGCTGTGGGAGACCAAATCCCATATTTTGTATCAATAGAATAATTCAGATAAGTTGTAAGATAAGATAGATCAGGTTTGAACTTGATTGCTTTAAGAATTGATTTTAGGATCCGATTCTACCTTGTTTATACTGATTTCTTCAGCTTATTATTGCTAATATTAGGATTGATAGCTATGATTATTGGGAAGTATGAAAACAGCTTGTAAACTCATTTGCCTACAGTCACTAAAATTTGATTTTTAAATGGGTTTAGGGCATGCCTGTAAAGAAAGCTCTGAAAGGATAAGCCCCACCCAGTGCTTTGGAGAAATCAGGCCATTTACATTCCAAGAGACTTGCCTAGGGAACTGCTGACAGATTGAAGAAAAACAGGAACTCTTTGAATTTTTGAATCTTAAACTAGTGGTTTTTCTCAGGAACAGGAAAAAATCTGGAATCATGAAGAAAGCACTTCTCTTGGACTGGACATTAAAGGAAGCTGTGAGCAGGCTGAAATGCTTGGTAGGTGACAACCAGGATCCACTTGTTTAGTGGAAGTGAGAGAAACACTGAAATAAGGAGATAGGTTGAGTCTGGCCACTGACACATGTGTCTTTTTCATAGAGACTAGAGGAGAATATGAGAGTGGGTTGAAGTGCATGACCTAGCCCAAGGGGACTAGAATTGCTATGAATTTGTGACAACACCCATGGTCTAAAGACAAGGAAACCAATGGGCACCCTGGTGAGGCTAAGTGAGGCCACCCTCATCAAATATTTGATTCATCTTGTCTGGCCGCTCTGACAAAAACCCGGTCAGATTAAGCAAATATTTTTGAGTCTGTGAACTAGGGCATATTGTTGCTGATTGTATGGATGGCCTGCTTTGATTTGACTTTCCTTATGGATGCAGAGTCAAAATTTCCAACTAGAATGAAGATTTATGTCAAAGAATATGATTGTCTCCTCAGAGCACTGAGTCAATGTCAGTGGGCAGAATACAATTGGATACCCAAAATGGGGTAGATGAAGTATCTGGCTTGCAAACTTTTATAGGTGTGGAAATATATTCACAGGATTATAGGATTAAGTTGTAGGTGTGACTTTATTGTAATTGTTCACATATAGAATGTTATGTTTAAATGAGGATGGTACATATTGAATTGTATACATTTAAGACACATGGGCTAATATCAGACTTATAGACTTATAGACATATAAGTCTTATAGACTTGTAGACTGGGCTGAGATATTTTCTCAATAGTCATTTGCTCTCGTATGTAAGGGACATTCTTGTACTCATATTAGCATCTATGAATTTGTTCCTCTGGTCTATTTGGACTAACACAGACTCCTAACTGCAAGGCCAGCTGTTCAAAACCACTAGCTTCTCCATGGACACAATGTAAAACTTTGTACTCTTTTCAAAGAGTTACAGCATCAGAAACCCACAGGGGACACTCTCACTGTGAGTCAGTATTGACTTGATGGCTATGAGTCCTTGAAATTGAATGAAAAGTTCTGTTGAGGAAAGGTATGTCTAAGGCAGCTTTTTAGACTAAAATGCATAGATTGTTGACTTGTATAAATTAAAAACATCAGTTACTGGACATCATTTACACAATGAGGGATGGAGAGAGGTCAATATTTTTGACAATGCTCATTCACTAAAGCAAAACTGTGCTTGCTGAACTAAGATGTCATAAAATGCAAATAAATAGAGTATGAAAATAACAAATATATAGTAGTCTTAAACTGCCATTTTTTGAGCACTCTGAAAGTAAGAGATTTGAACCAAAGTCCAAAGACTTCCAAATCCATAACCTTGGGATCATAGCCATCTGGTTTCAGGCATATGAGCTAATATCATTCTTATGACCTTGGACTGGAGTGGGTTGGGATGTTTTTTCAATGTTCAATTCCTCTTGTATATAGACCTTCCCCTTATATCCATATGCATATTCTTGAATTTGCTTCTCTAGTTTACCCAAGCTAACACATACACCAACCATGAATACTATCTAGGCAACCCAAAATTAACAATGTCTAATAACTATTGACTAGTTAGAAAAATTGAGAGACAAATAACTAGAGGGATGGGTGGTTGAAAAGATGCATAGAAAGCTAAAATGCATTGCTGTGTCTCTTATAATAAATAAATAAATAAAAGCCATGTTCCTATTGCATAAAATATAGACTGCTGTAAAACTCACTTGCAACATGATTAGGGACACATTTTAGTAATCTCTTAGAGTAATAAAATTAGCAGTTGTTTGTGTTAAAGTTGAAATGATTAATGAAATGGTGGCCCAAATTCTCCTCTCCCCCTTGCCAAAGTGCCTCCCTGGTCGTCTGTGAAAGCCTTGAGAAACGTGCTCAGGCTTTCTCCAATCCCCATTTAGTTCTGCAGCTAGCTCCAGCCACGTTCTGGCACAACCGCTTTCATCTGAGAAGTAAAGCCATCTTTTAAATGAGAGGGTGCAGTGAACTGAGCACCATACCCAGAGGACACGAATGGAAATCATTTAAAGTTGCCTGATCTTTCCTTTCACTCAAAACCAACAGAAAACAAGCTAGTTCAGCAAATTGAGGCTATAAATAATATACCACATTTCATCATTTCAGTTACCTCTTTGTATGGCATCCAAGATGCCCACAGGCCAGGCCTGCCTGGATCTAGCAGCCTTATTAGAACACCAAGGGGATGTGGTAGCCACTAGCCGGCTAATCACAATACTGTCAAATTGCTACATCAAACGACTATAATTCACTGAATAGGGCAGTTATTAAAATTCTGAGCTCTCTCTAGGATGTGACCAGAATGATAATGGCAATACAGGCAGTCTCCCTGGCAAACAACGAGACACATTCAGAAAAGCACAGGTCCTACTCTGGCCTCTCCCTCGTCCCTGACACCTGCCCTCCCATAAATACATAGCATGATCAAAGCGGTGTCTTCTCTGATGCCACAGCATTTGTGCCGAAGAAAATGTCCCAATTATGCTAAAAGCATTGATACAAGTTAGAGCCTAATGTTCTATAAATCACAGTACAGAACTCTGCACTAAGATCACCTTTCAAAATTAAGGACAGCCACAGTAAATTGTCTTATTAGCATAAGAACGCACAAGCACAGTTGTCTTTTAAATGCCATTATTAAGTCTGCTAAATATAGTCATTTCTGTTGTAAAATCACAAATTATTTTGTGGTTGTTGTGGTTGTTGTTTCTTCTAATAAATCTCGGCACCCTTGTGACACATGCTATTATCCCCACTAGGCAAAAAAGCCCTAAGTGAATATAAAAATAAACTTTTTTTATGAAACCTATGAATCTAGAAATGAAGCAATTGAATTAGTCTTGGCATCAGCCTAAAACACACTTAGACTGAAAAATTACCAAATTTCACTCAATGAAATTCCGTTACAGTTTAATGAAAAGCAGTTAAAACAAGTTTTGAATTAATCTTTCTTTCTGATCATGAAAGAACGATCTTTCATTAACATTTATGGCAATTGTAAAACCCCATAACAGTGATTAGAAAATTATTTAGTTCTAAGAGCAAATTAGTTAAGATATTGTCACCTAAAACCATAATGTGAAGTCAGTTAATAATTATAACCTTCCATTCTGCAAGAGAAAGCAGGTTGCAAAAGATATGTTTCAGTACTATGATCATTTTGCAGTGTCATGGGTAGGAAACAGCATTGGTATGAAATATTGTTTGCTAAAATGATATTGAAACTAATGAAATTGAATGCCATTATAAAAGTGGCAATTGACATTTTTTCCTAAATCATCTTAAAGTGCTAGAATAGACAGATAAATGGTAGATAAGAATGGATGATAGAAAAGTAGAAAGGTATGTGGGTAGCTAGATAGATTGACAAATAGAGACAGACAGACATAGGATGCTATCCAGTGAATTGTGTTTTCCCCAAAGTTGTTTCAATTTGATTAGGGCATGATTTTCTGTATCGTGTAAATTTTGTCCATATATGAGCTGATGTCTTTTTTGTGTGTGTTGTAAATTCTAATCTTAATTATTGAAGTAGGGCATAATCTACAAGAGTAGATTTAGCCTCTTGACTAAATCATTATGAGACATAAAAGAGATTAAACAACCAAGCAGAGAGAGAAGCCTATTACCAGTAAGATAAAAGAGGCAGTAACAGAAAATGTCTGTTGGACTCATGGTTCTTAAACTGGAAAACTTAAGGTGTATGTCAAAATACAAGGAGTTCTCCAAAAACTGCTGGAATCTACAGATTTTGGAAAAGTGCAAGGACATTCCTCCCAAAATGTGAGTTGCCAGAAAGAAAGAGACTTTTCCTGGAGCTAGAACCCTGAATCTAGATTTCTAGGCTAGGCTATTAAACTGCGGGAGTATTGATTTCAACTTCAATCATCCCTTTAAAATCTTCCTATGATAGTGGTACTAGAAAACTGAGGTTGAAAAATGAAAACCTCAATTTCACTGCCATTGAGTTGCTTCTGACTCCTAGTGGTTCGTACAACAGGGTAGAACTGCCTGAGAATTCCCAAGACAAAATTTGGAAAACAAAAAGGCATTGGTTAATCTATTTTTTGTGCCAAAATTCAAATCTGATATGAAGTTCATCAAACCATTTTTAAAAGGGATAAGAAGAAGCCGCTTATATCCAGATCACTAATTAGAGGTTCAAAACTTCTTTAGGGAACTAATGATTGATGCACTGTGCTGAGAACTAAAGGATTGATTCAAATCCACTAACAGATGTATAGAAATAAAGCCTATTTATGGACTTTTGAAAAATGAGCCATTCAGGATCGTGGGGAGCACAGTTCTTCTCTGACACGCTGAGGGGCTGCCATGAGTCAGAGGCCACACCATGGCAACAGAGAACTGATAAGGAAACACTCAATTGCAAACTGAACTCCACTTTCCTCAATCCATAGACAAATCCCAAAACATAAAATAAACAAATAAATGTCAGTTTTTTTCTCTGAGATAAATTCTTGGATGCAAGTTATTAATCATCATAGTTATTGTATCGTTATTGCAAAGAGCCTAAAAATCCTTTGAGTTTCACCTTGCAATTTACTAAACAGTGGTTTGCATATTTGTGGACTAGTATTTCTATTAGTGTTAATTTGCATAAAGGCAAAGGTAATTTTAAAGTTGGACATCTCAATATCACAATGACAGTGGTTCTATGCCAATTCCACTAGTTGTTTTGGCATAAGTTTGCATGAGTAGACAGTTGTTCTATACCAATTCCAATATTTTTATTTTTGCATAAGCTATTTAAGAAAATTACTTTAAATTTATGGAAAGATAAAGTTAGATATCAATGATCAGCCAGGAAGGTTTTCAAAAGTGAAAACTAAAGCAGCAGATTGGTACTGGCCATATTAACACATTGTGGATGAATCTCGAGTTTATTCGGTCTTTAATATAGCTAACTTGCCAATGGGTTTTGGATCTCCACCACTTCCCCACCCCTTCACATTGACTTGGTTGCTTGATTTTCAACTTCTTGATTTAAAAATATCTGGTCTTTAATGTGTTAAAACACACTATGAAGCTGTTCTCAATGATAAGAGGTATGGGCAGTATAGCAAGCTCGTGCAAGCCTTCATTTTGGGGACATCAATTCTTGAATCAGAACTTTTTCATAAAAGAAGCTAATTATTATACTCTTATGTAAGTAGTTTTGCTTTAATTGCTACTGCTCGGTCCATGTATAGCTTTGTGCTATTTATAATCTGAGAGAGAAATATCACTGTTTTAAAATACAGATACCCAGTTGCTTGAGGAGCTGTTTCACTTTGTGTTGAAACTTAAGCATCTAGAGTGGCAGTCTTTGGAGGCATTTGTTCATAATCTCTAAAGAAATTTGTAATAGTGCATGAGCTAGGCCATGAGCATGTAGGCCAGAGAGAGGCCTACTTCTGGCCATGATAGAGAAGAAATCTTATTGGTAAAACTACTGTATTCTGAGCCTAGGTTAATTGAATTGTGCCTTGTTTATTCCCCTAATTCACCCAACAATTATGAGCACCATCTATGAGTTTCATATAGTTATTGCAATGGATTATAGAGCCCAGATAAAAAACAGAACATGTTGTGGGAGGGCCAAATGGCATCAGAATGGATAAGAAAGATTCAAAGGTAGAGAAAAATCTGATCACTCTACTCATAGGAAATGACATTGGGCAGTGGAAGTCAGTGTTTTCCTTCTCCCTTGTGAAGTTGGAGGTAAATGCCACCCACACATCATTTCATTCTTTTTTACAACAATAAAGCCCCAATTAATATATCTTTGATAGTTAATTTTATCAGTTTGATCAACTCTTTGGTCAAATCCTGAGGTATTTATATGGGATTAGTTTTAAAATCCACCACTTATTTAACTCACCAACTCATGATAATGAGTTGTCTATGGCTCTGAGGATGGAAGCTTTGTTACTGGTATCTCCGAAAGCATCACAGTTATCCAGCATCAGAGTTATACTCATGGAAAACGATCTAGGGCAATTTCAATGATTGGATGATATCCCTCAAGGGATATTGTGCCAACAAATAGAATGGGTGCCCAGCACATAAGTCATACATGCCATACTCTAGACATGCTTCTGCCTATATTGGATTGATTTCAGAATAGCTCTTTTCCAGACTGAGACAGACTAAAATGAAGGGCTGGCATTAGACTTTGAAAAATAAGCCAATGGGGTGAGGCAGTAACCTATAAATTACAATATAATATTATTCAATAGTGTGCTGAAGGATGAGTCTCCAGTTTGGAAGCTACAACAAACAAAAATGGTGAGGGCATGATGTCTTATTCTGTTAAAAATAGGCTTTCGAAGAGGCAGAGATGACTCTAGAGCAATTGAGAATAATCATAGTATCTAAATTAAAAAGAAACCTCACAACTAAACCAAAGTCATTTTCATAAAATCAATTCCACTTCATGGCAGACTGATTGTACCAGACTGGGAGCTCTCTGTAGAATTTCCTTTATTATAGGATTTCCTATTATCACTTCTTTCTCTCTCAGAATAGCTGGTGGTTTCAAACTGTGGAACTTGTGGTTAGTAGGCCAACACATAACTGCTACACTGTCAGAACTCCTTAGAATAAAACAAAACATAAGCTAAAATAAACAAATCTTAAAGCATTTTTATATGATGTTGTTTCCTTCAGTATAATAATCATTTAGGTAAGTGTTTATCAATTTTTAATATTTACTTAGATATTATGTAGTTAAAATGTAATTTTGAGATGAAATTTATAATATGAATCAAGTTTTATTCAAAATATATCAAAATGAACTTGAATTTAGTCTTTATTTCCCTCTTCATTAAATTCTGTACTCATTCTTCCATTACAGTTAGTGAATGCCTGTCTTTATATCTATATCCTTGTGAATATATGAACATAATATAGGGCATGTTTTAACCTCACCCCTCCAAAATAAAGGGACTTCTTGGTACATAATCAAATTTTGAGGGAGATGATGGGGAAACCCCACATAAATGTATAAACTTATGTACTGAGTCAACTTGAACTCTGATCTGGAACCCTGGTGTGTGTGTGTGTGTGTGTGTGTGTGTGTGTGTGTGTGTGTGTTTCCGTCTCTGTTTCTCTCAGCATTGTTTTTCTCTCTCTCTCTCATTCTCTCTTTTACTGTCATATCCTTCTCACTCTGTCCTCCCTCCTTGCCATTTCTAATTGCCCTCTCTGTACCATCGATCTGAATGTGCTCCATATTTCTTGATGAACAAAATTGGTAACTCATTCTTTTATTAAGTTCTCTTCCTGTCAGCAATGAACTTCTCTACCTATATTAAAGGGCCTATTTCCCCTCATTCAGTCTATAGATTGCCAAACTTACTTGGTCTGCTGCCTATATCTCAGGGGAAAAAAATAATGTAATCCCCTCTGACAATTAAATGCTTCTGAACTTAGCCCATTGTGGGAGTCATGTTTGTTGGTGTCAATTTCATAATTGGGAATGTAAGGGTGGAGTCTAGTCCGTCAATCTGGAGAGAGCCATTTAGATCTCTGTGTGGGCAAGGCTTTCTCTGAGAATTCTGGGGAATCTTGTGATATTTCTGCCGTGGAGGTGAGCTCAGTGACTTGGAGTCACTTTACAGACAAGACCCAAGGTGGACTCCCTGTGAGACAACTTGGAAGAGAAGCCACATGGGTCTACCCTGGTGGAACCGGACTTCTGAAGCTGGACAAAAAACAGATGGACACTCCTGCCAGTGCTGAGATATTTCTACCAACACTTGATACACAAGACTCTGCACCCACTGGTCTGTGATTATCCTGGTGTCATTGCATGTGCTTCGTGAGTCTGAAGAGGAGTTGTGGATTGATATCAGATATATGGATTAATATCAGACTTATGACCTTGGACTGAACTGGATTGGGATGCTTCCTCAATGTTCCATCTCTCTCATATATAAAACGCTTCCTTATAAACATGTATTTGTTTATGAGTTTGTTTCTCTAGTCTACCCGGACTAACACCCATATGTCAAGGATAAAATGTAGCTATCTATTTTTACATCACGCACTGGCGAGTCCATTGTCCTGCCAGGAAGGGGTATCACCCATTTTGGGAAACGCTGCTCTATATGAATGTGATTACAATCAATATCCACCAAACTCACTTTCTGAATTTGCTCTGTTGTGGTGGCTTTCTATGCTGACCTGATGTTGGAAGGTATGCCATCAGATTGCAAACATTGCCAGGCTAACCTATAGTGCCAGAGAACTTGAGGACAAGGCAGAGTAAAAAAGAAGCTGCTTATCAACTTCTATAGTATGGCCAGTAAAAACCTGATGAGCAACAGTATATTCTTTGATATAAAAATCAAAGCTGAGGCCCTAAGTGAGAAGGCACACCACGTGCAGCTGGGAAAGGATTGCTTCAAGATAGAGAGGTCTCAATGACATAGACAGTGCACTGCTTTGGGAACCTTCACTTTATAATATGTCACAAGTCAAAATGAGAAGAAACAGCTACAAATATCCATTTGTTATCATAAAGAGGGACACCAGAGCTACAAATATAGGAAGACTGCAAGTTGTAAAAAATTAAATATAGCAAGAATGTCACTGTCTTAAGCTGACACGGCCTGGTGTTAGCCATTTCGCCTCTGGCCTTCATGTGGCCTATTATGTCAAAAACAACAAATTGAGGAGGAATGTTATCAGATTTATTGTTTAAAAGATAATTTATCGTTATTTAAATATAATTTTTCAAAATTTATCCTGCAATGAGACATTCTGAATGAAAATACCTAAATGCTTGCCACAAAGCACAGTGAATATAACAGCAATTAAAATTTACTTACCAAAAATTAATGTCAATATGAGAATATTGAAAAATTTTACCAACTTCTAAAATCTGAAATTGATAGACTATGCAATCAAGGTAGAGTGACAATTACTGGTGATTGGAATGTGAAAGTTGGAAACAAGGAAGAAGGATTGGTAGTTAGAAAATATGGCCTTAGTGATAGAAATTTTTAACAACAGCAGCTCATTTTATGCAAATGCAACTTTTCAACTACACAAATAGGACCTATGCATGTGGATTGTGCCTGATGGAATGTACAGAAATAAAATAAAATATATTTACAGAAAGAGATGATGGTGAATTTTCAGATCATCAAATACAAAGCCAGGGATACTTTGCAAGTGGTCATAAATTGCTCTTAGTGTGGTTTATGTTGAAGTTAAAGTAAATGAAAACAGGTCTATGAGAGCCAAAACATGACCTTAAGTATAACTTATCTGGTTTTATAGAGCATCTGAAGAGTTGATTTGACACTGATGACCAAACACCAGATGACTTAAGGGATAATACCAATGACAGCATACAGGAAGCAGCCAAAAGAAGATAATGAGAATAATAAAGAAATAATGTTAAAAAGATTCTGAAGGTTGTTCTAGACTACAGAGAAGTTAAAGAAAAGCAAAGAAATAATGAGTTAAAAGAGATGACAAGAATTTCCCAAGACCACTTGAGAATAACACACACACACACACACACACACACACACTCATGACATTAAGCCGATTCCAACTCAGTAATCTTATAAAGAGAGAATTGTCCCTGTCACTGTAGACTGTGCTGCTTACAGGGACTGTAACTCTTTACAGAGTAGAAAGTTCCTTCTTTCTGCTGTGGAGCAGTGATATCAAATTGCTGACCTTGAAGCTAAAAATGTAAGGAGTAACCACAACAGCATCAGGGCTTAAGAAGATAAGGTACTAAACCAGGGGTTCTCAACCTGTGGGTGGCAATCCCTTTGGGAGTTGAACGACCCTTTCACATAGGTCACCCAATTTATAACAGCAGCAAAATCACAGTTATGAAATAGCAATGAAAATAAGTTTATGGTTGGGGGGGGGGTGGTCACCACAACATGAGGGACTGTATTAAAGGGCCGAGGCATTAGGAAGGTGGAGAACCACTATAATAAAATGAGGAAAGACCTGGAGATACAAGACCAAAAGAGAAAACATTATGGACATTTCTCAAGCTGAAATAATTGAAGGATAATTGAAGGATAATTGAAGTATAAGCCCCTCAAATTGCAATTTTAATGGAGTCTGTGGTAGTTACATAATCTGTTGTCAAGTTGAGACTTTCAGAGTGAATGGGGTGGAGGTTAGCCTGTCAATCAGGCTGCAGCTTGATGACCCAATTTGGAGGAGTTAAGGAAATAAGTACCTCAATGGAGGTCAGAAACTCACTCCCTAGGAAACATTCCAGCTAATAAGACACATGAAGTCATGTTAGCGCCCTGACCTGGAGGAGCCAGCCAGAGACCCCTATCAGGGCTGAGAAGCTTTCACTGTGACTGGAGACACTAAACTTTCCACTCGCTGCCCTGTGATCGTCCTTCATTCTGCCTCACTGTATGTGTTGCATGAGTCTGCAGAGGACTTTATAGATTGGTTTGAGACACATGGGCTAATATCGAACTTTTGGACTTGGCCTAGGCTGGGATGATTTCTCTATATTCAATTGATCTTGTCTACAAAGCACTTTCTTATACACATATGTGTGTCAGTGAATTTATTTCACTAGTAAACCCAAAGTAGCACAATCCCTAACCATAAAACGAAATATAATGAAATGAATTTGCTCTACTATCTTGAAATATTATATATGTATGTATCTAGCAATGGGATGCATTCCTTAATTTAGCTAACAAACCTGATTTCTTTTGTTTGCATCATATAACTCTTTCACAGAAACTATTTCAAATTGAACTTCATAAAACTTGTGTTACGTGTACCATTACTATCTAAGGCCCTTTTCTGGTTGGGGTAAGAACTGTGGTATGAAGAAATACTTGTAGAAAGTTCTTCTCCTTGCTCTGTTTCAGCTGCCCTGGTCTTCCACACTAGCTCCTAGGTTGAAGACCTTGGGCTACTTAGCATGTCCCTTTTGCTTTTGATGACTAATCTCTTTCATTACTGTTGAAATGTGTGATGCTCGTGGAGTCGTAACAGACTTAAGGAACCTCTATCTATTCTTCTATTGGGGGGGGGGGAGGGACAGAAAATAGACTGCAATCTCATTTCTATAAATGTTGCCTTACATGCATAGTATATATCCAAAGTGATGCGAAAGGAAGCACCGAGGCATGCTGCAGTCAGCCCAGGAAGACGACTTTCCTCATCTCATAGATGCACTAAGGGTCCAGGCTATCCTTCTGCACACTCCTCATGCACATCATGAGCCCCCTGACTAGTCAAAGGCACCAGCAAGCAGGTCAAGGTACAGGCCTCCTCCTGAAGAATGAGTCCCACCACGTGCCAACAATGGACCATTCTAAACAGTTGGTAGGATGCAGTCATGCGGGTCTCAAACAGTTCAATATCCTCATCCTGTCTTCATCCTCCAAGACCTCGAAACTTTGGGATTGGTGTGTTGAAGAAGGTGGCCTTGACTGCAATTAGATTCCCACTGCATTCCAACAGAAGCATGCCCACATAGCAGACCTCACAGTGCTTTCAGGAGCTGAAGCAGAGCAGCCACGGGTCAATGCTGCTGTGGTTGTTGAGTGTCCGGTGGAGTGTGTCTGAGACCTCTGTGTCAAGGTCATTGCCTCCCCAGCCTCCTTCAAACCCAGATATGGCATTACCTGAGCTGTCAATTCTGTAAACTCTAAGTAGCCTTCATCTGGTCTCTCCAGCTTCAGGGCCCCATCTTTGCTTTCATGCCCACCAGGATGTCTGGGTGACCCACCTTGCCCCTGGAAGACACACTGGTGTTGGATTCCCTCCGCTCTTTTCACTTCATCACACCAGGAGTCCTCCCAGCCCCAGCGACTCACAGGGGCGTCCTCCTGGACATTTCCATGAGTGGTCAAGGAGAGAGAGAGCAGCCATCAGCTTGTGCAATCATTAATTAGATATCCCAACCAAAAGTCATGTCCCCTTGCAAGCTAGGACTCCACCTGTTCAAAAAAAAACTAAAATCATTTTTGGAGAAAGATAATTACAGAAAAATTATCTGAGACACAAGAATATGGCTCCTTTCAGTGTCAGAGAGAGAGATGGAGAGGCAAAACTAAAACCACAAAATCAGTACAAAGTATTTTATATAGAAATTTGCTCAGTGCCATTCTAATTTCCTTCCTTCAAAAATCTCCGGCGAACCATCCTGCCTCAGTCTGAGGCATTTTCAGATTCTGGGGCAAGGCTCCCTGGATCTCTTCCTCCCCATGCACTATCTTAACCCTCTTGGTGAGGCTGTGGGTGACTTCATTTCATCCCCAACACCTGACACTTGTTCTAACCGCCATTCTGTTAAGCAGCCCATCAATGTAGTCCGATCAATATTTAGCTTTCCTTGACTAACTTGAAAGACCTCTATACATTTCAGCTTATATCTTATGCTAACACTTCGACTTTTTATACACTACATGGCCCAACAGCATCCTTGAACCGTGTGGCAAAGCATTTGCACTAATTTTGGTATCTATGTATGCCAGGAGTCTAAGTTAAAGGCATCGATAGAATCAAGATAGACTACCATTTTTCTTTTCTTTGGAAGCAGCATTTAAATATGTATTAGTACACTTGTGTTCTCCCGGCCATTTCTTTTTTAGAGTAATGTGACTCTGCTGGCAATGCCATTGTGAGATTGATTGTAACTTGTCTGTGGCTCTTTGGGACCTTCCTGAAAATGAAATCGACCATTTTTGAGTGATAATGTCAGTGGGAGAGAATGTGTCACTGGATAATGGTCTCCTGCTGCTGTCTAAATGCCATGGCAAGTCAAAGGTATTTGTGAAGGGGAAGTTCATACTAAGCTAAGAGTTTTAATTTCAATGCAAAAGAAATCGAATCTATCGTCACCTATCACTCCTGTAGGAAATGCTATTTGTAGAGTTGATGGATGTATAAAACAGGCATGATAGTTAAGTGATCCAATCTTATGCAAATCCAATATGACAAGTGGTTGAAAGACCTTCTCTGTTTATTTACGCAAACCTTACTTAAAACAATCTCCCTTCTTCATTTGATTACTTGTACCTTTTGCCAGATTTTTTCAAATACATTATGCATATGTGAAATCTATATTTTTAACATACTAAAAGAAATTGGTTAAATTTTATCTAGACATTCAAGATGACATTGATCAATCTATGAAGAGAATGTATACATTATTAATATGTCAGCCACCCACTGCCAAATATCAATACAAATACATATTATTCAAATTATATATTATAAGAGATGCTATAAACATTTAATAAAACTTGATAATTATGGTATATTGAAAAGAAGGCATTGCAAATAAAACATCTATTTGGAAAGTATATGTAATGTATATTTGTAACACAATTTTCATTCCATGAATATGGCAAAAAAAATTGTCCTACTCTTGGTTTGGTATTACACTACAATCTTCTAAGATTGAATTTGCTCTGTAGGGAAAGCAGTAAAATGAAATATAGATCCAGAACATGAATTATATTTTCTAATGAGAAGTAAAGTGTAAGTCTAGGAAACTCTATTTCCTCAGAACACTCTTGGATAAGAAATGGCCCAGAAATGTGCCAATACAGTTGCCCATTCTGAGTCGATTGTGGGTGGCAAGTATTAAATCAGAAATTGATATCATTTGAAACTACATGTATGCATCACATCTTGTGAAGTATCTGTAATAGGTAAAAGTTGAAGGTAATATCCATGCATATGTATTCATATGCCTGAGATATCTGGCTTTAAAAGACCAATCTTTTTTGGATAGAAATATTTCCTTGCATTTACTCAGCTTTACTGATATGAAGGTGGTAATTTGAGATGTTATAGGAAATAAACTTTCTGTCACCTATATATTGTATGTGAATGGCATCCTATGGTACTGATTGTGCACATGAGCAAAAACGATAATTACATTGTAATTTGCCGAATGACTGAAAATTCTTGGATGGTAAAATTTGTTTGTCACTTAAAACACAGATATTTATGAGCAACTAGGACAATAAAAGGACAAAGGGTTTTCAAAAGACCCCAAAATATGTTTCAAAATAAAGTATTCTAAAATATGGAAATAAGAATGAATAAAACTTATTTATTTGAGACAATTATTTAGTATGCTCATCTAAGAACAGGCTAGTCCCACACACATAAATATTTGCCAAATATTTGCCAAAGTGTATGGCAAAAAGTCGATATGCCTATTAAAATAGTTTCTTTCTGTGTCTTACCTGAGCTCTTCCTTTCTTAAAAGGACATACATGATGTAGAATTCCAATCTTGCTATATTGTCCTTGTCTGAGTTTTCACAATCCTTACATTCCCTAACTCAGGTTTAGGGCTCCTTCATAGACACCACTTGTTTTTTATGGGTCATAGTTTGATTTTAGAAGTCGCCACTTGCCTAGAAATGTACTTGGGTAAAAAGAGAGCACCCTCATGGACATGGAGATGTCGAGGAGCAGAAAGCCCAGTGCAAAGCCCACTGATTCCAACAGGAAAATCTCTTATCGGCAGGTTAATATTTCTATAAATGCAACTGTTGAGAATTAGCTATGGTTTTGTGAAATTCCTGAAGTAGTAGTAATGAAAAACAGAAAATATTTATTTATGAGGAAAATCTGTCTGTGGTCTAGGTTTTATTTCACTGAAACAAACTTTCCTCTCTCATCTCTCTCTGTTACCTACCTTTCAACTCCCAACAATCATAATAAGGGAGGAGTACTGTGCTGGCAATGTTTTGCTTAATTTACCAAACAGCAAACCCACTCTTGTGAAATCAGAATGAGTCACTAATTGTGTTGCTGTTAGGAACCCGTCAGTCATCAGGGAGTGACAAGACGAAACCATGAGGGGTCTGATGTCATCTTCACCATTGTTCTTAGGCTTGAGTTCATGGGTGGAGCCCACGATGTCAGTTCACGTCGCGGAGCGGCAATCTCTTTCTTGGCGCCCCTCCACCTCACCAAGTATGGTGTCCTTCTCAAGGAACTGGCCTCTCAGGATATCATGTCCAAAAGAAGTGAGATGCAGTTTTGCCATGCTTCCTTCCGAAGACTATTTTGGCTGTATGAAGCCACTTAAAGCATCCAAATGAAGGGATTCGGTTTTTGTGGGTTTCGTTGCTCTTGTTTTCCTATCATCTCTGTACACTTATGGCATATCACTGCTAAGTTATTAATCAATATATCTACAGAATGTCTAACAGGTAAGAAGTAACATAAATCAAATTCAATAAACTTCTAAAATACACTAGGATGTGATAGGATTGAGTGATCTCCTGTTGTCAGTCAAGATTCTACAAAGAAATATTTACTCTGTTAAATGAGTGGAAGTGCTTAAAATAACATTTTGAAAAGCAAATAATATGATTAGCACTTCGATAACAGCAGTGCTAAAAGGGACCTTCTTATGCATAAGGGAAATTTCAGGCAATCACCATTGATGATGACTTAAGTGAAACTGTTTCCAATTCTCTAAATCTTAGTTTTGCCATGCATGCCTTTATTTGGCACATAGATCTGGAGTCACCTCTGACTCATACTGGGCCTGCACAAGAGTAGAACTGCCTGCAGGGTGTCATAGGCCACAGTGCCTATAGAAGTAGACGGAAGCAACCTGATCTCAAAAAGTGACTGGTGGATTTGAACTGCTAATTGTTCAGGTATCAGGCCAGCAACTAATTATTGTGACACAAAATATTACATTACTAGTACTTCTAAATCATATATTTTATCAGACTTCTTTCTTGTGATAACCCATCGAGAATAGCCCCATAACCTAAGGGACAAGTAAGGGAGTGTGAATGGAGAAGAACCAACATAAAGGGAAGGAGGGGGAAAGTGGCAGAAGAGAAAAACAATAAAATAATTTAACTTGACCTCACAACTTCATAATTTTCTCATTCATTAGTTTTGTTTTGTTCATTCATCAGTTTTGCTCCATTCATTTTCCAACATGTAGTTCAATAACATTTTTCTAAAATTGAATTTATGACTGCCTATGATCTTTGTGCTTTCTTAGCTTAAAGAAAATAAAATTATAAATAGCAAAAAGAAAGACAATAAAATCTTCTGAGACATAAATCAAATGATGGGCATAATTATTTAGCTATATTTTAACATATGTACTGTGTTACAAGGTGACTTAACCAGGTAACTCACACTTGAAAATTACTGTTACCTACTAACAGTGCACCAAATCTGCAAACTCTTGATAGTTAGGGGGAAAATACCATCACTAACAACAGTACAAACCAATGTCTAAAATAAGCTCTACTTTGTCCTCAGAACCATATCAAGTACCTTCTCCTTAAATAACAGAGCTTGGATTCTTCATTTCAAACAGACATTATTCAAAAACCAAGTCTCATGCAGCAAGGCCCATGTCAGTGTAAACTCAATAGACCTTCTAAATGCTACAGACTTTCAGAGTCTTACCTTGTGGATTTCTGCACTTAAACTGCGCAGTCTAACACTTATGCTAAAGTCAAGCTGTTTCCATCTGTTTAGGCTACACTTTGCATCACTTAGTATTACAAAAAAGAGCAGCTTTTTTTACACTCCTGAGACAAAAAAAATCACACCGAATTCATAAGAGAGCCAGCATATAAAAATTCATTTCCTGAGTGTAAGTGCTGCAATGCTGTATAGCTAAAACTATTACACTTTTCATTGGACTGATAATGAAGTTGAGCAACTAACAGGGTAAGATAGTGAAGTGAGTGAGTCTTCCTATTTACACCCCACTGCACAGTGAATGAATGCAAGCACAGATTGAAATCTCATGTAGGGTGACTGAGGTACATTGGAAAGTTGCGCTGAGTCCAGAGCAGAGAGGAGGAGCAGATCCTGAAGCTGGAAGGACCTCCTTGTTGACATCACATGCACTCGGTCACAGTCCTTTTGTAATGTAGCTGTGCATCATTCCCAAAAGAGAAGACAGAGAATTAACCGAGGAAGCTGGAGCCCAATTTTTAAGGTGACACATAGTGATCATGAGAATTTATAGTCAACCCACCTGATGACACAGAAGTAAGGCTTGCAAACAAAAAGTGTCCACCAGGTCTCCATTGGAGAAAGAGGTAACAGCCTAACTTTGAGAACTCATCTAGCCCTAGGAGCGCTGTGAAGCAGCTCCTCCACCCCCTGCAGTCCCAAGGCATCTGAGGATCAACTCAATCAAAATACACCAGGAAGAACTCGGGAATTGCTATTCTTCTCAAGGCTCTTCACAGGTTGTTGTGGTCCACACAGTCAATGGTCTTTGCATAGTCAATAAGACAGGGACAAACATCGTTTTGGTATTGTCTGCTCTCAGTCAAGATCCATCTAGCATCCACAATTAACAGACATTGTTGCAGATCCTCTTCTGAATCCAACCTAAACTTCTGGATTTTAGGTTGTAAGTCCTTGTCAAATTACTGCTGCAACCAAGGTTGGATGATCTCCAGCAAATTATAATTGCTTGTGATATCCATGATATTGTTCTATAAATTGCACATTTTTGGAGTCACCTTCTTGGGTATGGGTAGAAATATCAATCTCTTTCAGTCAGACTTCTAAATGTCTTGCCATATGAGGGGGTGTCCCCCAAAGAAAACAGATAGTATGCATTTTCCCTTGCCAAGATGATGCTACTGGGTACACTATCTCAAAGTGAATTACATCCAGTGGCATCAGCTAGGTAGGTTCTGCTCACAGTGAAATTGTTCATAGATGTAGTTTCTCTCAAACCTTGCTTTTGATTTTTTTTGTTCTGCTTTTACTTTTTTTTTTAAATGGATAACTTAAGAGAACAGTGTGAAGTTGTGGAATTTCATTTTCTGCTCAGGAAAAAGGGCACAGAGACTTCTGTGATGTTTAGCACAGCTTACAAGGACAGCACTATGGGAAAAACTCAAATGTATGAGTGATTTTCTCATTTCAAAAAATGTGAAATATAGATTGATAACAAACCCCACTCTAGATGTCCATAAACTTCCCAAACAGATAAAAATGCTAACTCAGAATGCATTTGGAGTTCATTACACCAGGTCAGACTGTTAATCAAGCTTTATACTCTGAAAAGGTTGCATTAACAATGTGAGACCTCCAAAAAGGCCTGATTTGTGGCAGATGGGGATTAGTGTTGCCAACACAATCATGCAACTGCCCATGCAGCCATTTCAGTGTGCCAGTCTGGGCAAAATTACAGCATGCTTCTCTTGCCCAACACACCTGACTCACTTAACTTCACTCCATGCGACTTTTTGTTTTTCATGAATGCAGAGGGATATGAAAGGACAGCAAATTGACAGCATTGAAGAGGTGAAGAAAAAATGAGGGAGGTAATGTCACCCATTCAAAAATATGAGTTTTAAAAATGTTCCCAGAATGGAATCACAGATTTGACAAATGTCTTAAGTGTGATGGAAAATATTTTGAAGATGGATGATAAATTTTTTTTAGAAGAAAACAAATAAACACATTACTTTGAGAAAAAATTCCTGATTTTTGGGGGGGTACCTCATGATATGTGAGTGCCTTAGTACATTATTAGCTTGTTGAAATATTTCCGTTGGGGTGCCAACAGTTCTTGCACACTTGTTTTTGTATAGAAGCTTCTGCTCAACTTGAGAATCTTCCTTCAGTACCACTGGTTCTAACTCACAGGCTACATCGTGCAATGGCTAAATATTCAGTTTCTTTTGGTACTATGTCTCTGAATAATCTTTCCTTCTTCTTTGGATGCTTCCTGTGTCATTCAATATTTTGCTGGTCTTACTCATTTGAGTCTTGAATTGTTTCCTGAGTTCTTTCAGTTTAAGATAGACTGAACATGTTCTTCTCTTTGTTTTCAAAGTCTAGGTCTGTGTATATATCATTATTAATTTTTTTGTCTTCTCAAGTTGTCCTTGGAAATTTTCTATTCATCCTTTTTGACTTTGTAACTTCTTCCATTTGTCTTAGCTCTTCCGTGATTAAAGCAAGCTTCAGAATCTCTTCTGACATTCTTGCTGATATTTTCTTTCTTTCTTATCTTTTTACTGACTTTTTGCTTTATTCACTAATAATGTTCCTGATGGCACCCTACAACCCAGCAGGTCTTCTGGAATTTATGTTTAACGCATCAACTCTGTTCATGAGACACTTTTGAAATTCAAGTTGGATAGACTCAAAGTCTTATTGCTTGCTCTTGTGGGCTTATTTTCATTTTCTTCAGCTTCAACCTGAATTTGCACATGAACAGTTGATGATCTGTTCCCTAATCTGCCTCTAGTCTTGGTACATCTGCTGATATTAAGCTTCTATTTGTCTTTCCATACATGGAGAAAGTTTGTTTTCTGTGTATTCCATTTGGAGAAGTGCATGTGTATGATCCTCTTTTGAATTATTGAAATGAGGTATTTGGTATGAATAAGTTGCTGATCTAACAAAATTCTACTATGCGATCTCCTCCTTTGTTTCTGTCACCAAGACCCTATTTTCCAACTACTGTTTGTCTTTGGCTTCACCTTTTCAACTCCAATCACCAATAATTATTGTGGCAGTCATGTGCTTATGTTAATTTTATGATTGAAATGTAGAGGTGGAGTCTGGTCTGTTAGTCTAGCGATAGCCATTGAGTAGCCAAGTAGGCCTCTGTGTGGACATGGCGCTCTCCTGATACGTCTGGGAAATCTCACAATATTTCCCTCGTGAAAATGAATAGCTATCTTCCCCAGTGGTTGGGAGTTAGTTTCAGAGATGATGAATCATGAACAAGAAAGGATGGCAGCATCTGAGGAGCTGGAGGAGCTAGCAAAGAGACCACACAGCTTTGCACTCATGGAGCCAGAACTCTGAAACTGGGGCTGCCACATGGAGACCTCTGCCAACGATGAGTTACTTCTGCTGTTGATGGACCCTGAGCCATGGAAGCAAGGAGTCATGAAGAGACCCCTGCCAGTGCTGGGATTCTGCAACCACTGACCTGTGACTTCGTGAATTGGAAGGAGACTTTATAGATTGATTTTGGGCATATGGGTTAATATCGGACTTATAACTTTGAACTGGACTGGGCTCAATGTCCTGTTCCTCTTGTATATAAACCTTTTCCTTATATCCATATGCATGTGTATGAATTTGTTCCTCTAGTCTACCCAGACTAACACAATTATAATTGGATCTTGATTGCAATTTTGGTCCACATCAGACTGAAGATATTGGTAGAATTCTTCAATTTCTTCATCACTGGCTTTAATGTTTGGTGCCTAAATTTGGAAGAGTTAAATTGATTGCATTTTCTTGTGTGCAGATATATTTAATCCAATCACAGACAGCCTTGTACTCCAAGTTAGATCTTGAAACATCCTTATTGACAATGAATGCCAAGATATTCTTGATTGTGCCATTCCCAGCATAGTAGATTCTATGATTTTTTGACTCAATTGGGCCATTACCAGTTCATTTCAGCTCACGAACTCCAAGGAAATTGAATTTTAAGCATTGCATTTCAGGTTTTTGACTGTACTTTTCCTAGATCCATACTTTGTAAATTCCAATTTCTGATTATTTGTAGATTTTGCAGATATTTCTTCTCAATTTCAGTGTGTTAGTCCAGGTAGACTAGAGGAACAATTTATAGACTTGTATATAGATATAACGAAAAGGTTTATATACAAGAAGAACAGGATATTGAGCCCACTCCAGTTCAAAGTCATAGGTCCAATATTAACCCATATGCCTGTAATTAGTCCATAAAGTCTCCTTCCTACTCAGAAAGTCACAGGTCGGTGGGTGCAAAATCCCGGTGCTGGCTGGGGTCTCCAGATAGCTCCTCGCTTCCAGGGATCAGGGTCTATCAACAACAGAAGCAACTCATCACTAGCAGAGGTCTCCATCTGGCCGCTCCAGCTTCAGAGGTCTGGCTCCATCAAAGCAAAGCCGTGTGGACTCTCTGCCAGCTCCTCCAGCTTCTTGGACACTGCCATCTTGTCTTGTCTGTGATTCATCGTCTCTAAGACTAACTCCCAACAACTGGGGAGATAGCTTCTCATCTTCACGAAGGAAATATCATGAGATTTCCCAGAAGTCTCAGGAAAAAGCCATGCCCACATAGAGGACTCATTGGCTACTCAATGGCTATCTCTAGATTAACAGGCTAGACTCCATCCCTAAATCTCAATAAAAAAATTAGCATAAGCACATGACTGCCACATTGAGTTATGCCCCAACAGCAAATGGAAATTGAGAAGGTTTTGCACGTACTCCATTCAATAATATAATCAATTCTACTTTGAGGAGTCAGTTGCTTCTCAATCATATTTCAAGGTCATTCCAGTCTTCTAGCATAATATCGGAGGTAAAGAATGGAATAGAAATCAAAATTTTATATTTTTACAAACCCAGACACTCTGCAACAATAGGAGACAGGGGTTGCCTGATACCATAGTTCTGAGGCACTGCAAAACTGGAACTAACCCTGACACCACCTCTTAATGAAATAGCAGAGTGCACCCAAAATGAAAGCTATTACTCATGAGATCACTGCCCTACTTCAAAACTGTCAATCTGAGACTAAGAAGTCAATGATTATTCAAACACAATGATGAGAAGATAACAAGCTGGGGAACTAGAGCATGGGGAAAGGAAAAACAGAACACAGGAGAATGGTGACACATTTTGATAAAAGTAACTACGGTTGCTGGAAAAGTTAGATAAGAATTAACACTTGAACACCTAACTTGTTCTCTAAGCCTCCACTAACACCTCAATGCAAGATTATTAACCATACAAAACCTCAAGCACCATACCTTGTATAACTGGACACCTCATCATCTCACTTGCATGCAGTTTCAGCCCTTCATCATGGGAATTGGCCCTGGCGTCAGAATAGGGCAAGATGGGGCTCTTTATTGTTTTTTCTGTGATTAAAGTGAATTCTTTATCTATCTGCGTATTGTGCCCTCGGGAACCTATGAGAAGAAAGATTCTAGCGAGCAGTTGAGAGGATGATTCCACTGCACCTGAACTTCACACAGATAAGGGTCTTCATGGGGAAACCATGTCACGGAGCTGACGACAGTTTTTCAGTCAGTCACTGTCATCTTTCTAGTTCAGTTGGCTTTGAAACCCAAAGGTCAATGCTTCAGTGAGAAATTCAGAATTGGGCTTGTTTGTTTGTCCTACACCTTGTGGATTGGTCGTCTATGAAGCCAGGTCACTCCCGGAGCACTTTATACAAGCATTGTGCCGCCATGAGAACATGGCACAGTGCGGTTCTGTCTGTACAGCAGTCCTAATAACTGTTATCTGCTGAAACACAGGCGCTCAGGCTTATTAAAATTTCTAGGAATCACTCGCTGGCAAGAAGCTATATTTAACCCTTTGAGAGGTGTTTTTCAAAGAAGAGTACTGCAGTAAAATAATCATGCAGTCACAGAATGAAGCCGAGGAAGATGGAAGCAGAAACTGTACACTATATGGATTCAATTTGGCAAAATTATTCACAATTGTATTACTTATTTCATCCCCATTATGAAATCCTTCAATCACCCCTGTGTCTTTGGCCACTCAAAAAAGATCATTTGAGAAACCAGTTAGAATTCAAATAGAACTGGCTTAATTTGTTGTGATATATTAAAAGATCCTATGCCTCTCTGTTTACTCTTTGCACCACAGGTAAAGTTAATTAAAGAGGCATAACAATAGTTGGTGTATGTGGAAAAATAGTGGAGGTAAGGGGGAAAGAGCGAAAGGAAAAAGTAAGAAAGAAATGCATGAGAAAGAAGAAAATGTAGACAATACAGTCAAAGAAACTGGAAGGTTCTAAAGTCAAAATGTTCATTGACTGTGACAAATTTATTTGAGGATGAAAAGCAAAGGGATGCTTTATTGGAGGTAGGGAAGAACTTTTGGGAAGGGAAAGGACAGCAGAGATAGGGAAAGGAGAATCTTGAGCTCCTGGGTGAGTCCTGAGGCCTGAGAGTTAGACCAGGGAAGCTGCCAAACAGTGAACAATTTCTTAAACCTCAAAATTTTCACGTCAAAAAACAATATCAAATTCACACTATCCAGTTCCACCATTTATCTGTCAGTGTGTCTGACTGTGGTGTCTTGTGTGTTGCTATGATGCTGGAAGCTACGTCATTTGGTATTTCAAAAATAGCAGAGTCATCTCAAATGATTAGGTTTCAGCCAAAAATCTGCTGCACAAGATCTCTTGGAAGTGTTGAAAAGCAAGGGTGTCACTTGGAGGACTAAGGTTAACTGGCCTAAGCCATGGTATTATCAGTGGCCTCCTATGTATGTGAAATTTGGACATTGACCAATGAAGCCTGAAGAAAAATCTATGCATTTGTACATTGATGTTGGTGATAAATACTGAAAATAATATGAGCATCCAAAGAACAAATAGATTTGTCTTGGAAGAAGTAAAGGCAGAGTGTTCTTATTGGCAAGGATGACTTACCTTCCTCTTACACACGTGAGACCTGCCATCAGTAGAGACCTGCCCCTGGCAAAAGTCAGCACGCATCATAAAGCAGAGGGGCAGCAAAAAGTAGGAAGGTCCCCGGGGAGATGGACTGACTCTGCAACTGCACCAATGAACTCAAACAGAAGAGCCTGGTAAGGGGAGTGCAGAGTGAATCACGGTTTTGTCCTGCTGCCCATAGGTTTGCCAGGGCTCCGGACCGACTCCCTCTCACTTACCAACAGCAGCTGTACCCTTCATCCTCTCCCATACTGATTTTGCATGCCCAAGACATACAAATCATCCAATTTCTTCCAATTCTGCTTGAAACAATTTTTTCATATACATTATGAAAAAGTTCAGTGACAAGTACCTTTTACTTCAAGGGGTACATATAGTCCAGATAGAAAATGCAGTTTATTTGAATATTATTCTTACTAAATGAGAAGACATTATGCCATGTCTGCATCATTATGTGATTGAGATACCTATATCAAGAATCACTGAGAATATTAAAAAAAAGGTTTGGATAGAAATAAATCAAGGAATTTAACTGCTCCTTAATTTTATTTGTACAAAAATGATCTACCAGAAAATAAGAATAGACAGATACTATATATATCTTTTAAAAATAAGCACTATGTAGAAAAGCAAAATATTTATGTATTTTATGAACCAAAATGTCTAGCTATAATATGCTTCTTAAACCAAAGAAGATATATAATTCAATATCAAATGGATCATGCAAAAGAAATGGTAAACATAGCTTAAGGCATGGGGACAAGAGGAAAGGAAATGGAAATACAGGAAAGAAATAGGAGGAAGAGGCCATTTATAGAGGTCTAAATACAGGCATGTACATATGTAAATATATTTATATATGATAATGAGGAAGTACTCTACGTGCATATATTTATAGTTTTAGTACTAAAGGATTAGGTGGTCATTGGATCTCTACTCAAGTGCTTCCTCAATGCAAGAACACTTCGCTATTTGACATTGGCATTCCATGATGCTCACCTTTCCAACATGAATGCTGAAGACAAATGTGTGCATAAGCAAATATGACGAAGACAACTGATGGTGCCTGGCTGTCAAAATATATAATGCTGGGGTCTTAAAGTCTTGAAGGTAAATAAGTGTCCATCTAACTCAGAAAAACAAAGCCCACATGGAAGAAGCAGAGTAGACTGTGTGACTACAAGGTTTTGAAGGGACCAGGTACCAGGCATTAATGAACTACAAATTATATCATTATAAATGTGGGGAGGTACAGATTGGGACACAAAGTCCATCTGTGGGCAACTGGACATTCCCTTACAGAACGGTTCAGGGGAGAAGATGAGCCAGTCAGGGTGCAGAGTAGCAATTATGAAACATATAACGTTCCTCTAGTTCTTCAATGCTTCTTTCTCGGCCCTGACTATCATGATCCCAATTCTACCTTACAAATCCAGCTAGACCAGAGGATGTACATTGGTACAGATGGGAACCAGAAAAATAAGGAATTCCAAATGGATAATCCCTTCAGGAACACTGGTGAAAGTAGTGATGCTATGAGGTTGGAGGGAAGGTGGGGTAGAAAGAGGAAACCGATTATAAGGATCTACATATAACCTCCTCTCTGGGGGGTGGGGGGACAGACAACAGGGAGGTGGGTGAAGGAAGACACTGAACAGTATAAGATATGACAAAATAGTCATGACATAAATTACAAAGGGTTCATGAGGGAGAGAGGAGCGGGGAGGGAGGAGAATATGAGGAACTGATACCAAGGGGTCAAGCGGAAAGCAAATGATTTGAAAATGATGATGGCAACAACAGAGGCTTAAAAGAATAAGCATTAATTATCTGACAGTTTAGTTATGAATCAAGAATTTCTGGGAAGCTTAGCTCAATCATTCTGAGATACCCTCAGAAAAGTGTACGGGAGCTATTGGTAGTAGCGGCTTCATCTGAAGCCTTAAGAGTCTGCTCTAAGAAACCTGATTCCCCAGAAGGCAGTAGGCTACCTTTCTCCCCATGTGGTCTTCTCCATAAGGTAGCTCGAGTGTACTTAACACATGGCAGCTTATTTTGTGCATGTGCCCACATGTGCGAATGCATAAGAAGTGAGAAAGGAAGGGAAGGAAACCAATGTGGAAGCTCTGGTTTTATAATTGATCTAGGACATAGAATATCATAACTTGGCCACATGCTTTTAGTTGCACACATGAACTCTGGAACAATGAAGGAATATGCCACAGGAAACCCTCATGGGAGCAAGCTAGCAAAGAAGAGGTATACAGATGCTGTAGCAGAGAGAATTTAGTTATGGTAGTGACATTAGAATATGTCAAAAGTAGGCAGTCTACAACACCTGGTGGTCACACAGGCTGGTGTGCTTTTTCCATGTGGGCTTTGTTGCTTCTGAGCTGAATGGCAGCTTGTCTACTCAAGCCTTTAAGACTCAGATGCTATATCTTTTGATCGCCAGGCACCATCCATTTTCTTCACCACATTAGCTTATGCACACATTTGTCATCAGCTATCATATCAGGAAAGTGAGCACGCAATGTTATGTTTTTAGTTCTTGAAGTCTGATCTCTAATCTCTTTGACACCTCACGATCCCACATGCTGGTGTGCTTTAGCCATGTGGGCTTTGTTGCTTCTGAGCTGGATGGTCGCTTGTTTACTCAAGTCTTTAAGACCCCAGACGCTACATCTTTAGATAGTCGAGCACCATCAGCTTTCTTAACCAACTTTGCTTATGCACTTTTGTCTTCAGTGATCATGTAGGGAAGGTTAGCATCTTGGAATGCCAATGTAATAGAACAAAATGTTCTTGCACTGAGGAAGTACTTGAGTGGAGGTCCAATGCCCATCTGCTGTCCTACCACTAACTCTCTAAGTATGCATGTTGATCTATTTCACCATCATCACTCATAAATATATGCACCTATGTACATACCTGTATTTGAACTTCTACAAATGCCCATTATTCTACAGTTCCTTCTTCCATTTACTTTCCTCTTGTCCTACTATCATGATCAGCCTCCATTTGGGTTTCAGTATTTTCTCCCTGTTATGTTAGTTTTGATCAATCCCTATCAGACTTCTCTCCAGTGCCAGGTGTCAAAGAACTAAAATTAAATCATTATTAATGAGGGGGAGTACAGATTGGGGACCCAAAGCACATCAACAGGTGAAGGGACATCCTCTTACAGAGGGGTAGCAGGGAGAGGAGAAGAGCCAGTTAAGTTACAGTGTAGTAACAACGAAATATTCAACTTTCCTCTAGTTCTCAAATGTTTCCTCCCACCCATAGTCATGATCCCAATTCTACCACACAAATCCAGCTAGACCAGGGGATGTACAGTGGAGTTGGAAATATGGGGAATTTAGGATAGATGATCCCTCAGGATGAGTAGTAGGAGTGGAGGGTGGAGGAATGGTGGAATAGAAAGGGGGAACAAAAAGGGGGACCTGCATGTTGTCTCCTCTCTGGTGCATGGACAACAGGGAAGTGAGTGAAGGGACCCATTGGACAGTGTGCAGTATGAAAAATAATAACAATTTATAAATTACTAAGGGTACAGGGGCGGGGGGGGAGGAAAGGGAAATATAGGGAGCTGATATTGGGGGCCTAAGTGGAGGGAGGCTGTTTTCAGGGTGATGATGGCAATAAGTGTGCAAATGTGGCCTGCATACAATTGATGTCTGTATAGATCAAGGTGGAGTTTGATGAGCCCCCTATAAAATGATTCATTAAAAAAAGGAAGGAGAGGGAAAAGCTTATACTGGGAGCTCAAGTGGAAAATATTTTGAAATGAATATGGCAATATATGTACAAATATGCTTGATACAAATGATGTATGGAATGTTATAAGAACTGTAAGAGCCCCCAATAAGATAATTGGGGGAAAAAAGTAGGCAGTCTAAAGATGGTGAAAACAACTTATCTGAATAAAGATGACAGTGTATCTGAGTCTCAGTTTCATTGGAGGCATTTTCCATTGTGATTTTTGGGCAAGCAGCCAGACATTACTGGTTACTTTGCTCTAATATCTGGGGTTTTACCGTTCCGTGTGTAGGTTCTACTGTAGTCAGAAGGCAAGAGCTTTCTCTGAATTAACATTTGACCTTTCCCCTTTGCCTCTGCTGATATCTTCCTTTCCATGCCAACTCCACGATATGTTTTAAAAGCGCCTTTCCCGGAATGTACTCCACTATGTGACCCACAATGGAAACTTGCCCCTTTCAACCTGGTGATACAGCATGCTGAGTTACAGCAAAGAGAATGCGGTTCAACTGATGAGCTTGAATCTTTTGTTTCATGACTTACTAGCACTGCAACTTTAAATGTGCTTTGACCTCTTTTGTGCCTTTGTCTCTATAGCTCAGTAGTATTATAGCTATAATTTGTGTGAGAAAAAAAACACTCATTGCCATCGACTCAATGCCTGTGATAGTGACCCTATAGGATAGGGCAGAGTTGTCCTCTGTGCATTTCAGAGACTGCAACTCTTTATGGGAGTAAATAGCCCTCTTTCTCCCCCAAAGTGATAATGGTTTTCAACTGCTGACCTTATAGTTAGCCGTCAAACTCAAAATTCTGCCCAACCAGTCTTCCATAATATGGATAGCCAACGTAGAATGAATACTAGGCTAAGCACATATTCTAATAAGAAGCATGCTGTTGTATACTCTTCCTTCAGTGAAGACCAGGAATACCTAACTCATTACTAGCCCCATGAGGATTGTCACAGGGCAGCAATCAGACATGCCTCTACCCTCCATCCTTATTTACCCTATTCTGACACCAACCAGTCTTCCCACAGCAGTCTACTTTTCCACCAGGTTCTAGAAGCCATTGCAATGACCCCAAGGCACTCACAGACAATACTCATGATTATAGGGACTGTTAAAGAAGTTGAAAGTTGAGGACAAATCGTGATCAGAAACATTCATTAAGCAGGTAGTTCTCTTACCACAGCAGCACCTCTTCTCAGCCATGTCAGAAGATTGTCTCTTTCTAGTCCTCTCTCTGGTCTTGTCACACAGTCCCTTGGTCTCTGCTCAGACAAGTGTCACAAAGCTCTTTTTTTCTTTTTTTGCTTTTTTGTGACCAAGGGGCACTCTATTATGTAGGCTAGCTATCCTGCCCAGAGACACTGAGCTACGCTCGTTCCTTGTGCCAGGAAGCCCACTGTGTAGCCTCAATGATCTGACTCCTGCTCAAAATCCTCTCTTGTGATCTCTGTGCCTCTGCTGGCGCTTGGGCAGGCACTGCACACACTACCTCCCGGTGGGTTCTGCTTTCTGGACAGACCGAGATTCTGTTTGAGTGTGGCTCACTCTTAGACCGAGATGGATAGGAACACTGACCGGCATGCAAGTTAAGCGTCTTCTACACCTTATTTGCAGGCTCCCATTGACACAGAGACTAGGAATAAAAGAGCCACATCAAGAAATTTCCTTTAAGGCAGAAACCTATTAAAATTTCCCCAGATATATTTATGTTTTATATAGTCTCCATTCGCATTTGTTATCAATTAGAATAGATCTTAAAATAACTTTATTTTAAGGATCCCTGATGGACATGGTGCTTATTATCCTGCTGACCACAACGTCTGCAGTTTAAAACCACCAGACAGCTCTGCTGGAGGATGAGGCTTTATAATCCCATACAACCTTTCCATGGGAGAGAGACGAGCCTTTCTACTTCCGTAAAGAGTGACAGTGTCTGAAATTCAGAGGCAGTTCTAACCTGCCCTGTAGGGTCACTATGAGTCCACATCACCTGGAGGTCAGTGTGTTAGTCCGGGTAGACTACTGAAACAAATTGATAGACACACATATGGATATAAGTAAAACATTTATGTACAAGAGGAATGGGACATTGAGAAAGCATCCCAGCCCAGTCCATTTCAGAGTCATAAGTCCGATATTAACCCATGCCCAATACCAGTCTATAAAGTCTCCTTCTGACACATGAAGTCACAGGTCAGTGGGTGCAGAGTCCCGGCACTGGCAGGGGCTTCCCCAGGGCTCCTCGCTTCCAGAGCTCAGGGTGCGTCAGCAGCATCCAGTGGCGGTAGAAGCAACCCAGCCCTGGCAGGGGTCTCCAGATGGCCTCTCCAACTTCAGCGGTCTGGTTCTAACAGGGCAAGGCTGTGTGGCTTCTCCTCTGGCTCCTCGGACTCTGCCATCTTGTCTTGTGCATAGTCCGTTGCTTTTGAGACTAACGCCCAGATGAGATAGCTTCTCATCTCCACGAGATTTCCTAGAAGTCTCATGAGAAAGCCATGCCCACACGGAGGCCTCATTGGCTACTCAATGGCTATCTCCAGATTAACAGGCTAGACTCCACCCCCTACATCTCAATCATAAAATTAACATGAACACATGACCGCCACAGTCAGTCAGTTGTTTGTGGTTGTTGGTTTGTTTGACTTTGGGTCAAGAGTGATGGTATCTGAAACTCACAGAGGCGGTTGGTTCTACCCTGCCCTGTAGGGGTGTCATGAGGCCGAATGGACTAGAGGGCAGTAAGTTTGGCTTTCGTTTACTTGTTTTAATGCCACTGAGGACTTAGTGCTTAACCCTCAACTTCTCGATCTTACTGGTGTCAGGATCCCATGGATTCAGCTACAGAGAATGAGTTTACATCCTAAGAAACACTGCGATATTGCGACAATAAGAAAATATTTTAATTTGCTGGAAGAAATTAATGTGAAATTGTGCATCATTTACAAAAGTGGCATATATAGGGGCGTGGCCTGTATCCTCCAGACAAAGGGGCCAGTCTAGTGTTTCCAAAGCTGTTAAGCCTTTACATGAGCCGCTCTCTTCCTCTTTCCCAGAGCAGTGGTTGATTGACAATAGGGACTTGGGGCCCAGCGCTGAGGCGAGAGTGTCACGAGACCTTGCAGCCAGATCCACAGGCTTATGACAACTGTAGTTTTCTTGATCGGTAAGCTTACCAATTCAAACACTGACGAAACCTAAACTAATGGTTTACTTCAATATGCTCAATATCCTTACTGCTCTGGTATCAGTGTCCATTTGGGGGTAAATTTTTATTTATTTAAAAAATCCTGGATTCTGCATATTTTCCCTAAACATGTAATCCTTTTGTTTCATCATCATCAATCTGCCTATGTGTTTAACTTTTCTCAAAGAAAAATATGAATATTTCTGGTGAAAGGTATCTCATAAGTTAGCAATGATAACAATTTCAGCTTCTCTGTTTGATTCTTTATTCTGTTTGATTTCCTGAAATGCTATCCAAGTGTCTAGTGATTCTTAGACCCAAGGTAACTGTATCCTTCTCAGATGAGCAGGCGGTAAACACTGATAGAAAAACAAGGAACTTAGATGGACTTTTCTTTCAATTGTGCTAGAGGTCAACCCCTGTACCATCTCTGTTGCACCATGGCAGCTCACCATACCATTTAAGATGCACTTCCTGGCCATATCTTTCAAATAGCTTGTCATAAAGAAATTATTGTATTCTGAATCTCTGAATACCTCCAACCAATACATTCTCCACTACTGACTTCCATTTTTACCACAAAGGTATGCCATCTCATTGGCATGGTCATTGTGAAAACAATAACATTGAAGACCCACATATCATGTGTTAGCCTAGAGGAACAAATCCAGAGGCACTCAAGTATGAGTGAGAGAGCTTTATATCAAAGAGTAATTGTGTATTAAGAAAACAAATCAGTCCAGTTCAAGTCACATCAAGAAGTAGGGTATTAGTCTATAAATCACTCTTCAGACTCACAGAGTCACATGCAATGATGCCAAATGCAGGGAGTTCACAGGCTGGTGGATGCAAAGTTCTCATGGTTCCATGGTGATGGATGCATCTCCAGGACTCTGGCTGACATCAGCTGGACTCCATGTGGCCTGTCAATAGGAAGGTGAAGCAGAGAGAGAGTCCCGCCTCCAGGGAGGAAGGGAGGACATTCGCAGAATCCACAAGAGGCGGGCATGCCCACAAATAAGCACCCTCATGCTGTGACCTGATTGACGGACTGGACTCCACGCCTCCACTCTTAATATTCATAAGTTGACACAGGATAATGTAACCACCACATGTGATCTTCAATGTTACACTAACTTTTATCATAATGTCTCCTTAAAACTTATCAATCAAATGAACAAACTACATGTCCAATAGATTTTTAAAAATATAGCAATCCAGTTTTATTGTTCCAAATATATGATTTGGAGGAGTGGTTTCAAGGAAGAAAGTAGAAACAAGGTCTAGACCACACCTACATAAGCACAGAGCTAATAACAAGGAGAGCAGTAATTAAAATGTTGCCTGCTGATCATCCAACCAGAAGCCGCCTAGGCAGCAGTGATGCTTGCACACACGCCCTGAAATCCAGGAGCTGAAGGTGGTCCTACCCTATGGTGTGGCAGATGTGCTCCCACTAACAGAAGCTCTGTGGTACTTTTTTTTCCTTTCTTCAACTTACCAATTTTTCTATTTACTTCCATTTGAACTCTGCAATACCTCTAGAGATTAGCGAACATTTTCTGAAGAAAAGACAATTAACAAGTTTATACAGCAGGTGTTTCAAACCTAAAAGGTTGTTGTTAAATCCCATGAATCAACAGGAGAAACCACAGATTGGGGGGAAAAGTACACTTCAGAAAAGCTTCTAGTCTATTTGCTCTTTTCCTGAAGGAACCTGAATTTCTAGAAAAGACAACCCTGAGGGTGACCTTTGATCAATGTAATGGAGGGGAGATCTCTAATGATTTTCCTGAGTTGTCTGTTTAGTGCAGACTTGACCTAGACAAACTGAAAACATCAAGTCACTCTGACGGAATGCAAACATCACTGGACTTTTCATTTAAGAAGTGGGAGAGCATTCATTCCCTTAAGATGATATTGTAGTTTGCTGTACGGTTTTCAGAAATTCTAAAAACATCTGACAATGAGTATTATTAAAGGTTAAATGTATGGCATTGCATATATTATACAAAGTGCCCAAAATGTAAATAAATGTGACTATTTATTTGTTAATAATACCAACTTTGTTTTAATTTCTCATATCAACTCTTCTATCATATTGCTGTGTTAGGATGAGTTCTCTTGAGAAGCAATCTCCACAATACATATCAAGAACAATGGCAAACATAGTGGTACAAGCAGCTAAGACCATTCTCGTTTCTGGTCCCAGGGTCAGACTTGAAGCTGGAGGTTTCCCTTGATTCCTGTAGCTTCAGAGGCTGATAGAGCCACAGGAACATCATAGACTACAGAGGCTGATAAGTCTAAGGTCAGTAGGGCAGGCATCTTCTGGGATTAATAGCCAATATGCTGGCTATTGGTTCAAATCTGAAGGAGTCAAAAAGTGAGATGCAGGATCTGGACCTATCATAAAGCTAGTAAGCTCTCCACCATCTCTATTTACACAAGACGTTGACCACAGCCCGGCGGACATATCCTTTCAGTTACATCGGGCCTGTGATCTGAGAAAGGGGTTTGCTCCACCCTTATATTCTGACAACTGCTGACCTATTTATGGTACCTCCCACCTTGGAGGTGATTTCATGGCTATGTTGCATCGTGAAGAATTTTTAGATCTCACCTGCCAAATCACTAAGTATCCTGGTCCAGTCAAGTTGAAGTAAAAGTATCACAATTACAAACCTTCAAGATTCTTGTCATTCATAATGATGTGGTAGCTACATCGTATATACCTGGAGATAGGGGTGAAATCTGACCTATTAATTATGTCGCTGTCTGATTATGCATTCTTGGGAGTTAAATCTCGTTATGAAAGGAAAACTGGAAAGTTCTCTCCTCTTCCTCATCTATCTGTTTTTGCTTCTTTTGTTTTGGTTTGGTTTGGTTTGGTTTTTTGTTTGTTTGTTTTTGGGGAGCATGACTGTCTTCTGGTGGTGGGAGTAGGATCATCTTTCTGATTGCTTCCATCCATACACATGTAACCCATGTGGCCTGCCATCCTGGGAGCTATCTGGCACCTGACTATAATCCTGCCAACCAATTACCCACCCCACTTTGAATCCACTGGCTTGTGATCTTCCAGATTCTCATTTTTCCTTCCAGCTCTACCCTCTGACTACAGTACAAGTTGGAGAGTCTATGGAGAGCATCGGACCCAAAGACTTGGATTGGACTGAGTGGGGACTCTTTCATGACACAAAATCCTCATGAATGTAAAGTTGTTTGCTATCCATATATGAGTGCCACCGATTTTGTATCTCTAGAAATCAAAGCCTACCGTCAATGTCATTTCTGTTTGATCATTTTTCAAATTCTTCATTTTCTACCAATTTCAAACCAAAGCATTTTCCATTAATCTCTTCTGGTAGAACACCTGATGGTCATGCATTATGTCTGTTAATATCATCATTTGCTTTTTTCAAAGAATGGTAGTGTGCATTGACAATATACACACAGATATATTTGCTATATTAATGTCATAATGGTGGAAGAAAGGCTTCTATATGAAACAGGATTAAAATCAAATAATTTAAAATGTGTTCAAACAAAGATTTGAAGCTGAACAGTAATTTAAAAAATACATTTAAAGCCAGTAGAAGCTCATGTGATCCACTAAATGGAAATTTTAAGATTGCTAAACCACATGTAAGATACATTCTAAAACCTTAAGCTTTAAAATATGAGACTACAACTTTATGTCCCAAACCCTAAAATATCATTTAAAAATTCCCGCAGCGCACAAAGAAATTAAGTTTAAAACCTAAAAAATCTTTCCAATTAAAATGTCTAAAAGAGTATGTTTCCCATCTGTGATGCACAGAAGGAGAGGGTGTATAATGATAATACCTGAAGCAGGGTGTTAGTGAGATGTGAAGGATGTGCGGTGAGCGAAAGGGAAGGCAAGGGGAGGTTGGGAGTAAATAGCGAAAGTGGGAAAGTGAAGAAAGCAGTGGAGCTGAGAGTGATTGGACGGCTCACTTTGGGGACAAGTCCACCATTGGAGGAGATAATGCTCTAGGATAGATGGCTTCGTGATAGCGCAGGTTGACTACATCAATTAGTCTGTGATATGTATCAATTCTATGATATTAAATCGTGTCACAATAACACGATTGGGGGTAAGCACATCTACTAGGGTGGAAATGTATCCTTCTGTTCATAAGATTTAGCATGGCCTACAAACACATTTCCGATACCATTGCAGGTTCCGTGTAAAAGTCTTTCTAGATATCTGAATCTTCTAGAGAACTAAGTCATGTTGTTGGACTTTTTTTTTTCATATTGACTATAAATGAGCATAAGATTTTTTTTTTTTTGGCCAGGATACTTATGCAGGTGTTTTTTTTCCGGGGGTGGTGGTGAAGACATGTAACTTTATCATAACCAAAATTAGCTCAGTGATATTTCTCTACAATAATCTTATTTGTATATCTTTATTTTAAGGCAAAATATATCCCTATGAATTGAAATTGTACATTTTAAAAATTGTTATCATAGCCCATACATATCATACAGGTATAGTGCTAAGCATCATTATAATTTAAATATCAATATTTATGATGTTCAGATGCCAATTCTATATTTGACATATATCTTTAACTTGAACATATCACAGAAAACACACACACAAACACACACAAACCAAACTCACTGCTATCTAAGAGATTCAGACCCACAGAGACTCTATACTGGGTTTTGGAAGCTGTAAATCTGCCCAGGAGCAAATGGTTTCATCTTTTACCCTGAGAACTGTTACTTAGTTTGAACCATTGAGCATGCTTACCAGAAAACACCCACAAGGATGGATTTGTGCGTATATGTATTTTTTCTAAATGTAGATTTTATTGGGGGCTCTTAGAGCTCTTATAACATCCACTACATCATTTGTATTAAGCATATTTGTACATATGTTGCTATATTCATTTTCAAATATTTTCTACTTGAGCCCTTGGTATTAGCTCCTCTAGTTTCCTTTTCTCTAGTTCTTTTTTTTTTAATTCTAGCCCCCCATATTTCCCCTCCTCCCTTCTCCTCCACGAACTTCCAACAATTCACAAATTTTCGTTAACGTTTCATATTGTACACTGTCCAATGTGTCCCTTCACCCCCCCCTTGTTCATACCCCAGAGAGGAGGTCACATATAGATCCATGGAATTAGTTCCCCCCTTTCACCCCACCATCCCTCCATCCTCCCAGTATCACCACTCCCCCCACTAGTCCCAAGATAGCATCTATCTTAAATTCCACATGTTTCCAACTCCCGTGTACATCCCCTGGTCTAGCTGAATCTGTTTGGTAGACTTGGGATCATGATAGTGGGTAGGAGGAAGCATTTGAGAACCAGAGGAAAGTTGCACCTTTCATTGTTACTACATTCCACCTTGACTGGCTTATCTCCTCCCTGCAACCCCTCTATAAGAGGATGTTGCTTCACCTATTGATGGACTTTGGGTCCCCAATCTGCACTCTCCCTCATTTCTAATGATATAATCCTTAGTTCTTTGATACTTGATACTGGATTCATTTGACACCTCATAGCCACACAGGCTGGTATATTTCTTCCATGTGGGCTTGTTTCTGAGCTGGATGGCCATTTGTTTGTTTTCAAGCCTTTAAGACCCCCAAACTCTACATCTTTTGATAGCCAGCACCATCAGCTTTCTTCACCACATTTGCTTAGCACATATTTTTCATCAGCGACCATATCAGGAAAGTGAGGATATAATTTTATGATTATTAGTTTTTGAAACTTGGTAATTGATCCCTTTGACACCTCTTGGTCCCACAAGCTGGTGTGCTTCTTCCATGTGGGCATTGTTGCTTCTGAGCAGAATGGCCACTTGCTTACTTTCAAACCTTCAAGATCCCAGATGCTATATCTTTTGATAGCCGAGCACCATCAGCTTTCTTCACCACATTTGCTTATGCACACATTTGTTTTCAGTGATCATTTCAGGGAAGTGCACATCACAAAATGTCAGTTTAATATAACAAACTGTTCCTGATATTATATATATATTTAAATATAAGGATATATATATATATATATATATTATTTTCTCACTATTCTATTGATTCTGACTCATAGTGATCTTATAAGACAAAGTGACAAAGTAGAAATGCCCCTGGGGGGTAAACTGCCAGCTTCCCCTTTTGCTTTCCATCATCATTTGCCAGAAGCTACATGAGATTGGGGTAGGCTCTAACTTGCCTCTGATGCACGGACTTCAGTTAAAATGGATGTGTTGCTTTCTTGATATAAAATTATTTCTTATGCCCCCCCCCCCCCAAAAAAAAAATACTTCTTGATATAGCATTGACTTTCACTAGTTTTTTCTCTATAAAGAATACAGCCTAACACAGGGACACACATATATCTTCACACAAACTCCCATTTATTGTTACTAAATGTTGTCATAGTTTTAAAAGCTTGGATTCAACTGCTTCTCACCATCTACTGTCTCATAACAACCTGCCTTAAGCTCAAGGACTTAACACAACTCAAAATATGGCTTTTACTCACAGAGCTAAATGCATGGTAGGGATCTGTCACCTCTGCCCCCAATTTATATCAACTGGGAGAGATCAAAGGATGAGAGGATCTTTGTGACTGGAGTTGAACCCACAGAAATCAGAAAGATAAAGGCTATAGTTTAAAAACATGCTTGAGCTCCACCTTCTGAAAAACAAAATTTCTCTCATAATAATCACTCGGTTTCCAAAAGGGAGCATCTCAAAAAATGAAAATTTCCATTTTCTTACCATCTAGAAAGCTATCTCTCAGATTTAAAGGGAGGTCTATATATAGATATAATTACTTTAAAAAAGCGTCAAGTTGCCATCATCATTTTCAAAATATTTTCTTTCTACTTAAGCCCTGGATATCAGTTCCTCACTTTCCCCTCCTTCCTCACCCTTCCTTCCTCATCAACCCTTGATAAATTATAACTTATTATAATATTCATATAGTGTTTTGTCTGCTGCTTCTCTTCACCCACTTTTCTGTTGTTCATTTCTGTGTGTGGGAGGGGTAGATGTTTATATGTTGATCATTTTGACTGGCTGCTCCTTGCTCTCCCCACCACCACCCCACCTTCCCCCTACCCTCCTGGTATTGCTACTCTCATTATTGGTCCTGAGGTATTTTTCTTTCTTGTATTTCCTGTTCTGTGAACCCTTAACTGTATCAGTGTATATGCTCTGGTTTAGACAGATTTGTGAGATATAATTGAGGTCATGACAGTTGGGTGGGTGGGGGGGGGGGAGGAAGCATTAAAGAATTAGAAGAAAATTTTCCCTTTCATAAGTGCAATACTGCACCATTACTGACTCATGTCTTCCTTGTGACTCTTCTGTAAGGGGGTGTCTAATTTTCTACCGATGGGATTTGGGTCTCCCCTCTGCCCTCCACCTCTTTCACAATGATAGGATTTTTTTGTTGGTGTTGTTCAGAGTCTTTGATGGCTGATCCCATTGACACCTCATGACCACAGAGGCTGGTATGCTTACTTGCTTCTCAGCTGGAAGGCTGCTTGTTTACCTTCAAACCTTTAAGACCCCAGATGTTATATCTCTTGATAGGAAGGAACCACCAGCTTTCTTCACCACATTTGTTTATGCGCCCACTTTGTCTTCATGTTGGAAGGTGGCCATCACAGAATATCGGGTTATTAGAAAAAAAGCATCCTTATATTAGGAAGTACTTGAATAAAGGCCGAATGGCCTCTATATCATTACTAATACACATACTCACAAACAAAAGTAAGTAAAAATATTGCCAGTAGGGTTCCTGATCATAGGTACATGAACTTATTCCAAAGAACATAGCTTTATGATCATTGAATGACTACAGATAAATTTTCTCAGTAGCATGCTTATGTTTTCTTCTTAGGATACCTTCAAAAACGAAGTCCAGTCAGAACAGTTGTTTCTAAAGAACTCTGCTGCATCAGCTAATTTCAATATAGTAAGGCCAGCTCATAATTATATTTTTAACGGGTTTTTTTTTTGAGGGAGGAGGAATGTCAAAATGGTATTCTTGCTATATATTCTCAAAGGACACAGAGCAATCATAAGGGCTTATTATGAAGACATTTTAAGAAAATATACTGATGAGAACCAGGCCATGAAATTTGTGCTAAGCATTATATAAATATAGTCCATCAGAGCAACGTTCTTGTTCTTCTCGAAAGCAGCACACACTGCCCTGTGAGGACTGTGCTGCAAAACCTTGCCCATTGATCAGACAGCCTCTATCTTGTCCTGTCTACCTTTCCTTATTCCTCAAATTCAAAGAATATTTCAAAGGTACGTGCTTCAAGTCGCTCAAAGAGCTCAAAACTGACATGGAACCATGTCACTGATATTTGAAATACCAACAGAGTACCCAGGAAGACCAGACTACAGGTGCCTTTCAGACTCAGAGTAGACTGTTTTGATGAAACAAGCAGTTGACTTTTAAGGGATGAGCCCTGAATGTCTTCTGAATAGCAGTGGAGCCATGTCAAATTAAAAGCCAGAAGAGAGCCCCACAGTTGGAAAGAACGAACATTCTGACAGTTTCCTCAAAGTGGAATCATCCTTCTTTATGTGGATGGGGTATATTCCTAGGGACCTTGGTTTTCTGACTGGGTAAGACTCAAAACTGGCAAATAATGAGTTGCAAACATTGATTAATAACCAGAACATGGAATGTGTAAAGTATGAATTTAGTGAAATAGAACTTATCAGAAATGAAATCGAAGGAATAAATATATATGACCAAGGCATTAATGAGCTGTAATGTACTGGTCTTGGTCATTTTGAACCAGCTTGTCATGTGGTTTGCATCTCTGCGAATGGCAAATTCAAGAGGCATGGCATAGCACTCACCATCAAAAAGAAAACTTTAAATTTGCCTTGAGTGCCAAAGTGGTAGGGAGTAAGATACTATCTATACATCTACAAGAAAGATAAGTTAACACATTTATTATTCAAATCTATACACCAAACCTATATTCAATGATGAAGACAGTAAAGGGTTCTGACAAATTCTTCATTTTATAATGAATCAAACCTGAATTCAAGGTGCACTGGTAAATATTAGTGTTTGAAATGCAAAAGTTAAGAGTAAAATGGAAGGACTTTTGGTTGAAAAATATGGCTTTAGTGTGGGTGGGATTAAAAAAATATGACTTTAGTGATAGAGATGAAATTAGAAAACACGTAACAGAATTTCACAAGACAAATAAATGCTTGGTTGCAAATATCTTTTTTTTTCAATAAAATAAACAATGAAGTGATCCTGTCTACATGGAATGCATAGGAATCCAATTGACTCTCTCTGTGGAGGTACAGCTTCTGGAGAATTCCAATATCATCAGATCAAGCCAGGCCAGGGACCAAATGTGGAGCAGATCACCTTTTTTCATATAAAAGTTTAGTTTGAAGATGAATAAAATTAAAATGAAATACAACCTGGGGTGTATCCAACATAAATTTTAGGCCACCTTAAGAATGGATTTGACTCATTAGATACATATTAAAAACATCAGAGGTATTGTGAAATGACATCAACATCATCACACACAAAGACAGCAAAAAGTTATCAAGGTCAGGAAAGAAAGAAGAGACAAAAGCTCGTGTCAAAAGTGATTTTGAAATGAGCTGTTGAATGCAGAGTAACTAAAGAACATGGAAGAAAATTACCTGAGCCCAGATGTCAATATTTAAAAAGCCCGAGGTTAAAGACATTGTGTTAATCTGGGTAGACTAGGTAATTCTCTGTTGCAGAGGATGTACATTGTAGGATGCTTAGCATCATCCTTAACCTCTACCCAATGAATGCCAGCAGTATCTTCCAATTGTGACAAATAAAAATATATTTGGACATTAAAAAATGGAAGAATTTATCAAGCAAAAGAGTTGAACCACAAATTTAAGGGAACAGTTGGACAATTTGAAGTAAAACATTATAATGAAATGCGCCAACACATGTTATGTAGGTCTGAAGCTGAAAGAACTGAAGAAGATATTCAAGCCTTGAGTTAAATTTGTGAAAAATATCTAGGAAAAATATTTAGCAATGCATGAAGTATCAGCAGATGATGGAATGCATAAAGTCATTGTACCCAAAATAATTTTTCAGAGTTCAACCATTTCAAGAGGTGGCATACAATTAAAAAGCAATGATACAGAAGGAAGTAGTTCATGCAACACTGAAGGCAGTAGTCACAACAAAAAGCACTGAGCATGCATATTGGCCATTTCTTTAAAACCTCAGGAAAATATTTTTATCAGTTTTTTCTTTTGGGTTGTTAAACAGTATGATTTTAAAAAAGTATCCTAGTTATTGGTTTCTTATCTGAGATATGATTTTCAAATTATTTCCCTATGCTGCATACTATCTCACTTTTTGTCATTTGATTCCTAATATTTAATATCATTCATCTCATTTCTTTCTTTCTTTTAGTTGCTCCTACTAATTTAAAACTCTGTGTCCTAAGAGAAGGCACTGAAACTTTGGCTCTAAATGTTTTCTTCTACTTGCTCTTTTATTTAGATCATTGATATATTAGCTACATTTGCATATATGATGTGTGGTATAGTTCCAACCAAATTCCTCATTATGTGCAAATCTAGTTATTATGACAATAGTGGTTGAAAAGACTCTTTTCTCTCCACTGAAGGGAATGGCACTCCTCTTAAAAATCAATGACCTCTAAACCTGGATTTTAGTTATCATTGTGACTTTGCAGTAAATTTGGATAAAGAAGTGTGAATCTTCCTACAGAGACCTTTTATTAAGTTAATTTTCTAGATATGTAGCACTTTACAATCCCAAACCAACTTATATATCCAATTTCTGTTTTTATTTAAACAGCATTTTAATTAGAAATGTACATGTAGCTATCAAAGCCTTTGGGTAATAGTTTTATCTGAAGAATATTTCATAGTTTTATCAGGCCATGAAATATTTATTTATTTAGAACAGCGGTGTTTTATGGATTTTCATTATGAAGATTTTTTTATACCACTAGTTACGTTTTTCCTTCCCTCATATGTTCATATGCTGTCATGAAAGGGTGGATTTTAAAGTTTCCTCTTGTGATCATTTGCTTTTAGTCTGTTGAAGCAATTGACTTTTGCATGTTAACTTTTATCCTGTGATGCTGCTGATTCATTTAATAGGTCCAGTAACTATTTTATAGATTCTTTGTAATTTTCTATACCTCTATGCAAACAAAGTTTCACTTATTTTGCTTGGTTCTTCCTAACTTGAAGGCATTTTATTTCTTTTTCTTGCCTAATTGCTTCAGCTAGAACTTCACAGTTATATCTTATGCCTCATAATAAGTGGGGACAATTTTCCAGCCTTTCCCCAAAAGTACAATATTCACTTTGGATTTTTTATAAATACCTTTTGTCATATTAAGACATTTGTATTCTTAGATTTCTGAGTGTTTTGATCATGAAAGAATGCTGTAAGTTTCAAATGCCATTTTTTCCTTCTTATAATCATGCTGTATTTTTTTCTCCTTGATATTCTATGAATAAGACATATTATAGTGCTTGGTTTAACTATTTTCAATTATCTTTTAATTCCTGGGAAAAATATTCTTTGATATCATCATTTTATTATGGTGTATGGTTATATTGTTAATCTTTCATTGAAGACTTAGCATGTATTTAACATATAAGGCATATTAGTCTATGATTTGTACTTTAGCAATTTTATTTTCTTGTGGTACAAGAGAACTTCTAGCTTTATGGAATGTGCTAGAAATAATTTCATCTTCTCTACTATTAGAGTAATTTAGAGAAATAAAGTCTATTAAATATTTGTAAGTGTTATGTAGCATTTCGTTATTTGAAAGATTAGCCTGACTTCTAGAGAAAAATTATTACAGGTGTTGGTCTAAGAGAACTAAGTAGTCCATGAAATAGGAAACACTAAAGCATATTATATTAAAGCAATTTGTCATGCTGTATAAATGTGCTAATGTCTGATAAAGTATTGAAGCCATTCCAAGCCATTAGCAAATATTAGCAGTCTGTTGTTAACAGTATCATTTTTATTTAGAATAGTGTTTTGACCTCTATTATTCTTTCTGCTAACTTTACTTTCTGCAATGAAATGAACATTCCTAACTTTAAATCTGATGCCCAAAACTGAAAGTTTAGTCTCTCTTTTCCACCTGAGGTCACCATGATCCGCAATCAACTTCACAGTAAGTAACAATAACAGCGTCCCACTAAGAAGTGACTTCAGAACCGGCAAAACAAATACGTATTTTAAAAGAATTGCCTAGGACAAGATTTGTGCAATAGGGTACCATGTGTGCATGTTCGCATTGAGTTTTTCCACATCTCACTAAACATGGACACCACGGATGCTGAAATAACACATGTGGATACTTCACCACAAATGCGCTGTGACAACATTTCAGGCATTCTCAAAAATACCCTTTTTCTGCTTCAAGATATAGTTCCAAACTTTGATGACGAACAGAGATGCCAATTTCCTTTCCGGGGTTTTTGTCTTCACATTTGCTGAAACACAGCTAAATAAGATTTAGGAAGACACACTATAAATAGCCTAGCACAAAAGATTTCAAATCAAATTGCTCTGGTTCTATTTCCAGCTGTCTACATACACCTTTTTACAGTTCTGTCAAGTTCACTATTCATTTTATGAAATGGAAGGGAGCCCAGCTGCCCTATATTCATAGTTCCTCGGGTCTCACCCCAGGAATTTCTCTTCTTTGCCAAGAAAGTGAGAGTGACTCGGGGGCCCTGTGCCAGGAGCCTATAAGAAAACCTAAGTAAGAACCTCTCCACTCCCTCGAGGGCCAGCAGGGCTCATTGTTAGCGTGAGTGACAGAGATGATAGTCTCTATTATGTGATTTTAGAGAAACGATAAATGACCTTTTGGGCATTCCTCAAAATTTCCATACATATTTTATGATCTCAGAAATTTTTATATCAAGGAAGAGAAAATTATACTTTATAACTAAAGAATTATGATGCACTTAAATTTACATTAGAGTAGTAAAGATATGGATATATTATAAATTATAGCTGAGTCAACCTCAATTCATGGCAATCCCACTTATGTTTGGATGGATCCATCAGCACAAGTTTTCTGAGTAACTGATTGGGGGGAATTTGCTCACCAGAAGGTTTCTTTTTGCAAGGTCCCTCAGGGTGACCTCCAACCTCCAATCTCTCAGCTAACAGCTGAGTACATCCACTATTTTCAATACCTAGGGACTCTTACTATTACACAGCACTCACTCTCGCTAATAATGAATAGTAACCAGGAAGCATAAGTACCAGGGTCTCACAACTTTCTGTATTGTTCCCAATTTGAAGAAAAGTCAGGAGGCCCAGATGGCAAAAGGGGAGCAGAAAAGACATGTTTAGCTCAGTTCGGTCTTTATTAAAAAGAAGGAACTGTTCTTTTATTTTTTAAATATTTAATACTAAAATACATGGGATTTTTATACATGCTGTCTTACCTGCTCTACAAACATATGACATATATGTATTATGCTTATTTTATTGATAGTAACTGATGCTCAAGGAAATTAGTAAATGTGGTATTTCATCTTAATTTTTGAGCCGTCTTCAATACCTCAACACTTCTCACTGCAAACTTACAAAAATTCTATGATGTTGAAGTTATTTTGATTTTTGTGTGTATGAAAACCAAGGCGTAAGTGGCAAACTTGCACAATGTCAAATTACTTAAAAGTATGAAATTTAGGTTCATCTTTTAATTTATTGACTCTGAAATGGAATTCTTTCCATTATGGGGAAAACTCATTGACACTTATTTCCACAAAGGAATATAGATTTCCACTCCAGACTCCAGAGGACAATATTCAGGAAAGCATAACTATTTTTCTTCTGCCTTGTAAACTTAGTCCCTCCTCAGAAATAGAAAAATAACTTTTCTTGTTGATATTCTAGATGCAAGGAGTAGAGACTTATCTGAAATTTGATGCTGTCTTCTCTACACACAAATAGACAAACCACCATGCCTCCTCATTACTTTTGGCTCTAATCAAGCAAAGATAAAATCAGTAGAGTTCAGTGAGGGAGGAGGAGAGGAGAGTAATTTTTTGTAGAGAATTGGAGGTAAAGAAAGGAGTCTGGTGGACTATAGGATAAGGCCTGGACTGTTAACCACAAGGTCAGAAGTTTGAATCCAGTAGCCACTTCACTAGAGAAGGAAGAGGCTACAAGGTCTCCTAAGTCTGAGAAACTGAACGGGACAGTTCTACCCTAACCATAGCAGATCTCTGGGAATCATAATCCCCTCAATGACAGAACTTTAGGCATTTATGTATTTATTTGTTTATTTTTCTTAGATCCATGTACTTACTAGCTAAAGAAAGAATCAAACAGGAAAAGTGACAAACAGTACCTTGAATCAGATGTCACTTCGTTTTTAATTTTGTTCATCTCAAAAAGAGAAAGATGTATTTCTGAAGTCTGTCCATGATTTTTTTTCTGTCTGAAGGTATCTGAAAACCAGCTTGATTTGTTAGAGAACAAGAGCATGAAAAGATAGATTGACAAATGGTCTAGAATAAGCTTCCTTTAAAGCAGTGGTTCTCAACCTTCCTAAAGCCCCGGCCATTTAATATAGTTCCTCATGTTGGGGTGACACACAACCTCAGTCATACCCCCATTTAGTAAGGTGACCAGATGTCCTGCTTTTAACAATTTAACAACATCCGGTGGCATTTTAATATTAAAATAAATATATTACAATACTGATATTAACCCATATGCCCAACACCAGCCTATAATGTCTCCATCTGACTCACAAAGTCACAGGTCAGTGGGTGCAGAATCCTGGCGCTGGCAGGAGTCTCCCCATGGCTCCTTGCTTCCAGGGCTCAGGGTCTGTCAACAGCATCCAGTGGTGGCAGAAGCAACTCTTTGCTGCCAGGGGTCCCCACATGGCCTCTCCAGCTTCAGAGATCTGTATCCATCAGGGCAAAGCCATGTGGCTTCTCCTCCAGCTCCTTCAGCTTCTTGGATGCTGCCATCTTTTCTTGTCTGTGATTCATTGTCTCTGAGACTAACTCCCAGCAACTGGGGAAGATAGCTTCTCATCTTCATGAGGGATATATCGCAAGATTTTCCAGACGTATCAGGAGAAAGCCATGCCCACACAAAGACCTCATTGGCTACTCAATGGCTATCTCCAGATTAACAGGCTAGACACCTACATCTCAATCATAAAATTAACATAAGCACATGACTGCCACAAAGAGAGAAGAGAAAAGGAGAGAAGGGGAAGGAAAAAGAAAAACTGGGCCTGTTAAAACATACTTCAGTGGGAAAGACAGCAGGGTGAGAGAATAAACAGTGGTAGAAACAGTGGTAACTAAGGAGATAACTCAGACTTGATCACCAACCATGGAGTTGGAGGAGTTCCAACTCTGCCTCAAGGTAGTGAGGTGCTGTGTCCACTCATTGTAGAATCCCACAGATGCTGGGTGGATTGACCCTCGAAGGCCAGACCCCAGCAGAGGCATCAGTTCCAGCTGTAGCGAGCACTGGAGTTCACTGGGATGCCTGCCTTGTGCTCTATGTAGCACTATAACAGGGTGTGGGAGTGGGGACAGTGGGAGTGGGCAGTATTCCCACAGCCCTGTGGAAGGTCCCAGGACAGGCAGGATCTCCCCAACTGTATGTAGACTCACTGAGAGGTGATCTGGGTTTATTAATCTATCTAGACTGTTTATGCCCTTCTACCTAACAGGTACTCCCCCACCCACCCATCTGTAGGTCACCCCTATCTATCCCCAACCCTCGCCACACCCCACCTCATCCAGCTAAAATAGAATTAGATTAAATTGACTCTGGTCTCTGACTCTGCTAATTTAGGAACAGGTACTTTGTTATGTTGAAAGCCTCCAGGTTCTGTTGTCAAATTGTGGCATTTCTTAGAGTGGGTTCCCCTTTTTTGTAAATATACACTAAGAGACTGGATCTATGTGCTTCCTTAGGGGGGGTGATCAATGAGCTTGGGATTTGTGTTTCTACCCAGAAAATATAGTTTATTATTTGGGATTTATGAGGTCCTTTGATTCAAATTAGGGACTGTCACGCTGGCCCCCAGAGGGGGAGATTCAGCTTATCAGGAAGGTTGCTTACCTCTCAGCCAACTGGAACTGAATCCGCCCCCTGGACTATAACTATTTACTTATTTTATGCCACACCATATCCTGACTCAGATAAATTCCTGGTTTCCATTCCCCCTCCAAATCATGCCTTCCCACCACTCTTGCTTTCCAGGTTCCAAGTTCAAGACAGCTAATAGTATGAGCAGCTCTAGAATGGAGTTCTATGATTAGGTCTCAGAGGTCATCCTCGTCCTCATGCCTGGTATTCTGCTCCCTTTAGGGCTCAGCCTAAGGAAACTGCTACTTGCTGCAAAAGGGTGGAGAGCCCACAAGCTTGCATTCTTGGTTCACTTTATGAGTGGAAATCACAAAAAAGAGGGGTTCAGGACAGAAGCTAGTACCTTAGTTCTAATTTCAGGACTCCACCTCCCAGTCTCCCTCACTTACCTCCCTGTCTTCTCATCTGGCAGTAGAAGCTCTGGGCAAATAAGTCTTAACTAGACCCATATTCTTCCTCTCACGGATGATCATAAATATCCAAATGAGCACATGCAAATTGTACATGGTTAATGAGGTGAAACAAATAGAATCATTTTCAACAACATAAACAGGCAACATGGATTGGAGGAACTCTTAAAGCACTAGAGGATAGTTATATATTTCATCGGTGCCATACAGAACTCTGGATTTATCACACTTTCTGTGTGACACTTCTGAAAGGGACTGTCCACTTATCTTACAGGTGAGTTTTAGATCTCCATTATATCCATGCCCTTTCACATCCATTTTTTAACTCGGTTTTGAACTTCTGACATTTTTTCCTGTCAATGCTTCATGATCACATAGGCCATTTGGGATTTGTTGCTTCCCTGCTGGGTGACCACTTGTTTACCTACAAACCTTTTAGACCTATATCTTTCGACTGCCAGGAGTCACCAGTTTTCTTCACTACATTTGCTTATGTACCCATGATGTCTGCTTCAATTTTGTCAGGAAGATGAGTATCACATAGTGCTACATTGTGAGGACAAACCACTCTTGTACTGTGATAGGATTTCAGTAGAGGCTCAAAGTCCACCCACGTCCTTATTATATTTGCATACATATATGAACAAATGCACATATATTTATACATTTACATAGATATTTATATGTCTTTTCTTCTTTACCCTTTCCCCTTTTCACCCATGATTATGTTTACCTTTCACTTACCTCTCAGTAATTCATCTCAGATAAAATTCGATGGAACAACATGACCAGAATAGCTCTCCCACCTCATCATCAATTTTAGAACACTTATTATTCCCCTGTACCCATGACTGTTGGCTCCCTGACCACCACTCTGCTCTTCCTCCCTGATCACAGACTTCTAACTCTGGGGTGGGGATGAGGGGAAGTACTTAGCAAGCCATCTGAACTGACTAGAGATTAATCACAAGGGGTGGGGCCATCCTGAATGTCTATAAAACTATCTTTAAAACTTCATGTATTCCAATTCAGTCTCTGAAACAACAAGAGCTTGGCTAACATCCATGAATCATATATCATGCCCTTTATATGTACACCTTAAAAACCAGTTAGACAGAGACCTTACCTCAAATGGGGTCAATTTTTTAACATTTTGGAGAGGGAGAAGACTAGTCAATAGCCGCCAGACAAAATGGTGCTAAGGTTATCCCAAAGGAAAAGACACTCCTACCAGAGAGATAAGGATCTCTACTGGAAATTCAAGTCAAACTTGAGGGAAGGAGCCATGCACATCTTGGAGAAAGTGATTATGTTTCTGTTGGTGGGTCAATAAGGAAGGGCAACCTCCCATCAAGGAAAAAAAATGCTTAATGATATGTAGAACCAAAAGGGAGAATATTCCAGTATTATGTTCCTAATTAGATACTTTTAACATTTCTCTCCAGCCTTTGGTGACCTACGTCCTATGGTATAGAATATGGGGATGTTGGACTGTTCTTTGGAGGGGCCCTACACCCTTATGAGGGAACATCTGAAGGACCCAACAGGGAAACCCCACTAAGTGCACTAGACTTTACCTCAAATTCACCCTTAGCCCTTGGACTTAAGGTTGAATCTACCTAGTGTGAGAAGATGCAGGCGACTTCTATCTCAAAGTTATAGAACTGTAGGTTGCTGGTGTTTGGTTCAGATCTCTTGTCTTGAAGGTACACAATGGACGATCGCCTGGTACTACCATATATTTACTATTTTAACTTCCTTGTTGTTTTATTATGACATGTAGTACTCTGGCAGGTGTGGTTCTGTCATTTCAAATTATTTTATAGACTGTTTTGCCCTATCACCAACCCCTATTGTTTGTGTAATAGTGTCCAAGTACTTAAGAATGTGAAAAAAAATGAAAACAAGAATGTGTTCTGTATAAGTCAACAATGCATGTGTTGTAGTTTGTAACTGACCAATACTGGTATAACTTCCTTTTTTAAATAATGTTTTAAATTCTAAAGCACTGGATAAATTAGTGACAATATCAATATAATTATCTTATGCTCCAAGAGGATGATTGATAATGCATTCTGGCAAAATGATAAAGAAGTCTCTAAAGGAATCACAGAAATATATGAACCATAAATATAGGAATGAATTTTGAAAAAGCACTAAATTTTACCTCCAATCTAAGAACAATTAGTTCTTGTGACATGACCCTGCATGATGCTTATCCTCATGAAGAGATCACTGGTGATATCAGTGTTGTAGCAAAGTGTGACAAAAGACTAGATGATTCACAACTATGTAACATAATAGTATCTGGAGTCTTACAGGCTTGTCTTCAATCAACCAGCCATCTAAGTGAGTCTTTGTGCACGTCCAAATGGAAGCAGCACACCTGCATGTATGATACAAGGACTGCAAATAATGAAATGCAAATAATGAAATCTGAAGGAAGCCATGGCCTCAGAGTTTAAGGATGACAGTGGAAACCCAAAATGCATTCTCAAGGTCCACACATGGGTGAAGACTTTGTTGAATACCCCTGACCATAGACTCTGAACGCCAGAGAGCATTGCAAAGAGGGTTATAGCATATATAGTTAGGTTAAAATGTGATAACATCATTTATCTCCTTTCTGACATATTTTAAAGTTGTTTCTATTCAAAAGGGGTGTGTGAAATACATGTGGACTCAATCTCCAGTGAATTCCTTATGATCGCAGCCCAGGGATGTGACTGACCTTCCTACCAGGCAGAGTGAGCTGGAAAGTGGATGATTGTGGTTGTGTTTGGGCTAAAATTTAACTTATTATATTTGGATCTCCCTTTGGGTCATTTTGAATTTGTTCTAGTATGCTCTGCTTCCTTTTAGATTGAAGTCTTTCTTTGTTATTTTTGGTCCACTTTTTTTCTGTATTTTTTCCTAGATATGCAATCCAGAATAGTTAAATTTATAAATACAGTAACTGGATTAATGTTTTCTTGGGACTATGGTAGGGGAGGTTGGGGGGAAGTGTGAAGCTAATATCAGTGAGTCCAAAAGAGAAGAAAGCATTCTAAAATTGATTGTGGTGATGATTGTACAACTAATTTTAATATGATTGAAATTTTTAATCAAATGAGTTATGAATTATAAGGCAAGGATACTCTTAAGAAAAAGTACTTGTGATTTTAACACTGCAATACACATCCATTCCAGTTCATGAACATTATCCCTTTGATAATTTCTATTGCTCCTGACATCTACCACTTTTCTCTTGCATATATATTTCAAATTCTCTGGGTGAGATACCAGGCCCCCTATACAGAGGAGAAGACAAAAGCATCACTTTATCTACTTTATCTGACTACCTATCTCTAGTCATAATGTCTTTGGAAAATAGCGGCAGAGCACTGAGGCATTTTCCTTGGCTACAGTGAATTAAAAAATGCTTGGAGAAGTTTATGACATTTGTAAATTGATATTATTTGAGATGGCTAACCAAGTAGCATTTCATTCAGTAAGAACTGACTCAACATCACCTATCAACAGATCCCCCCTCCCCCAACACATGCACACACACACATAAGAAATGGAAATGGTAGCTGGTTGGCTGCAATGACCCATAGTTGAGGACATCAATTTGTGAGTGAGTAAATGTCCAGTGACAGATCAACAAGTTTTCCATGGGGAAAATATGCAGAGGACAAATAAGTATGCAGATCAATACTAAGTCTTTTAAAAGGGACTTTTTCAATGGAACTCCTTCCAAGAAAGCTTGATTGATTACAAACTATACCAGAAAAATAAAACATAATTAGCTTTTAATAAACAGGACCTGAAGAAACCCCAATGACTGGTGTCAGAAAAATCCACAGATAGTTCCAGTGAGGAAGAGTTAGCAGAAAACATCCATTATGGCCAGAATAATTTTGTTAGTCTAAATTTTCTATAGAAACAAACCAGAGACACACATATATTACATATATATACCAGAACTTTGCATCAAGAATTCTCTTTATATCAAGGAACGTCCAAGCCTAGTCCAACTCAAGTGCCTAAGTCCAGTGCTAACCCACGCCCTCTTAAGGCTCTTGTAGCTGCAGCCAATGATGCCCAAAGGTAAAATGAAAAGCCGGTAGATCACAAGCTAGGGAGTGTAGAGTCCTGTGGACTCAAGGTTGGAAGAAGTTGGGCAAGGCCCACCTTAAGTGTCCCTTTGTGGCAAACACAGAGTCTGAGCGAAGTGCCCATAAGGAGGAAGGTGACATAGCAGAGAGAATTTGACTCTCCTGGGTATCTCACAGACAGAAAGGCAAGGAGGTGCTGTTGGGGTATGACACAAATGACTCATTGAGTCCCATCACTTACCCAGAAGTGTGTAGTTGTTGCAATCCTTAAATATCACAGCAATCAAAGTCAAATCTGTAACATCCTTGTTGGAATTTTATAACCCTCTTAAGTTCTCCTTGAAGGAGCGCTGGTGACATAGTGGTCACATGCTTGGCTGTTAACCAAAGGTCAGCAGTTTGAACCCGCCCACCGTGCCACAGGAGAAAGGTGAATATGACAGCCTTGGACTGCTCTAAGACTGTGTCTATTCAACAACAGCCCTTAGGCTCGAAATTCATTTCAGGAAATGAGGAACCTTTCCTTCATTCCTGAGTCTCTACAGATTTCTAAAATCCATAGCCTCAAGCCTTCCAGGGTAGGGGGAAAGCACATGCTCTTTCTAGTTGCAATCTCCAGGAACCAAAGTGGATGAGGCAGGAAATTTTGCATCAGATTGATTGCATTGTACTCTACATGATATTTGTTGATTGAGGTTTAAAAGTTAGAGGGAACCTATAATTGAAAGTGACCAGTTAGTTGGTGGTCTTTGTAGATTTTTCAAGGGACTGAAAGATATTAGCCCAACAGTAAAGAGTGTGAGTGGCTGTTATGAGTCAAGAATAACATTGATTTAGGTACTCCCTAAGAATCCGATTTCTGTTTAAAGCAACTGTGCCAATTTCTTCTCTCTCCAGTTTGGAGACATACAATTTACCGCACTTTTCCTCCGAGTGGCAAGTCTGGAATCCACTTCAGAGCAAAGTGATCACAAAACTTCTCCAGGAAAAGGCAGACATCAGGGAACGTGGCCCTCAGTTCTCAGGGAGAAAAAGAGGTATAGGCTGGCAGTGTCTCCACAAATTCTTAAGGAAGCTGAATGGAATAAAACCTTTTTAAAAATTAAAGCATGAAATGTCCCCTTCCATATGGACTAAGAGGAACAAAAAAGGCACATCTATTACCATGGCATCATCAAAAGAATTCACATTTTCAAAGAAATTATGGTATTTAAATATATTCTGACAGCACACTCTTCAGATTCATGAGAAGATTATCAGACTACTTTGGGATCTAGCATCTACCCCACTTGATCAATGACAAGCAGTTCCTTGGCAACACGGGACAAGCTAAGAATCCTTGTGCAGAAAATATTTGCAAGGGACCATAATGGAGTCTATAAAATGAACAGGAAGCTCACCTGAAACTCCCCTTGACCATGCATCCTCTGGAAAAGCTCCTTTGAGAAAAGAGACAACTTCCCAAGTTGTGAAATTATCTTACCCTGAAAAAGCAATATTTTACCCCAAAAAGGCAATCAGGGTGGGGTGCACAATGCCACACATTAGCAGGATTCTGTTTTGTCTTCTCCAAGTGAGATAGGCCACTAAAGGAGTCATGCTCACTTTTTATTTGCTTGCTTGGTTGACTGATTTTTAAAATGTAGCCATTCAGTCACGCATGGGACTAACGAAAGCCCCGTCCCCTAGTCCCTTCCCACTCTATAACACTTCCAGGTCCACAATCGCCATCCAGCCTAGCTCTCTCCTGGATGACCAACCTGCTACTGCCAATTGCAGAATACGCCATTCTAACGGGATTTGACAGACCACTTGTCTGCTCTCCCTACTGCCCTCGAGGCACAGCTCATGCCACAGCCACACAGACTAATCGTTCAAGTGCAAGTGTAAAGCTTCAGACTCATTCCAATTGTACAAGTCTGCAAAAAGACAGTACTGGCAAATTCCAATGCTATGTGATTTCTAAAGGGATATAAGCTAATCGCATTTTTCCAGAACCAATGATCCCAAGGCATGCATGCGATTCATTAGTGTCTTAACGCAGCGCCAGTCAAGAGAAAGGGGTGTGGGGTTTGGGGAGCCTTCCATATAAAATTTTAAAACACTTAGAGATGAAAAAATAACAAACACTTTTAAAAAAAGGCCCCACGATTTGTCGGATTTTTTTCTCTGATTCTGATTCACTGATTAGAGAGCATCGTCTCTGACTGATAACTCTACTTTATGTGGTCGATGTGGACCTAACCGCTTGATCTGGTGTGTGCTGGATGAGTTATAACTTAGTTTTATTGAATGTCTGCACATCGAGAGACTTGGTGTGCTGCATTATGTACTTCACCTCATCATAAACAAGCTTTAGAGATGGTATGCGGGTTATGCTTCTGTTTTTTAAACAGAAAGTAATTCCTTTTAAGACATTTTGAGGGACAAAATCCTCTTCTGTCAGTCAACTGGGAAATTGTTATCCTGCTTCACAAAACACTGTTGATGTGTCTTTAAAATGTAAGTTGGTGATTTCCTTTTATTTCCTCTTTCTCATTGTAAATATAGATTCAGCCAGATTATCACCATGACAAGCTTGACGCGACATTAATCTTTTGACCTGACAAGGTATCCTGTATTGAGAAAATCTGGCTTATCACACATATTTCTCTTTTACTTACTTCTAACTTGCACAGGTTTCCAGTAAGAAAAATCCTTGCTTTTGATCATTTTTAAGTCATCAACATTGTAGCTATAAACTTTAATAAAGCATAATTACAATCACACAAGCTCACATAAAAATGCTGGTTTAAGGAGCCCTGGAAGCATTGTCCTGCAAGCCTTAGGCTGTTAGCCTGGGAGGACAGTGATGAGACCTCCCCGGGGATCTGTGGGAGAGAGACAAGGTTATCTGCTCCCATTAAGAAATCCAGTCTAGGAAACACTAGTATGAGTTGTTTTTTGTTTTTCTTTTGGGGGGGGGGCATCACTGTTCTCCGGTGGTGGGAGTAGGAGGCCCAGCCCCACCGCTGGAATTGAACCTCCGTCCCAGTGGGCCGCAGTCCCGCGCACAACCACGACGCCACCGGGGCTCAGCCCCCACTAGTATGAGTTTTATGTGGCTTATAGGGACCTGTCTTTTAGGCACACTCTGAGTCAGAATGTATTCCATGACAGAGGGCTTTTAGATCATGCCATTTTGGTTTTATAGGAACGATTCGAAGGAAGACTAAAGAAAAATTGATGCACTTTAACTATTGTGTTGGCAAAAAATATTGAAAAAACCACAGGCTGCCAAAAGAACAAACAAATTCATCTTGGAAGAAGTACAACCAAAAAACTCCTTAGCATTAAGGATGGCCCAATATCGAGACTTTGTCTCACAGAGTTTGGATCTGTTATGAAGGGAGACCAGACCTTGGGCAATGACCGCCTACTTGGTAAAGAGGAGGGACAGAAAAGAACAGGAAGAGTATTGAAACAGCAGAAGCAACAAGGGGCTCAAATACAAGAACAATTATTAGGGTTGCTTGGGATTGGGTAAAGAGTCCTTCTTTTACACATAGAATTGCTATGACTCAGAATGGACTCACCAGCACTTCACAGCAAGAACAAAGCATTATTCCATCTACAAATCTCAAGTACTATAAACAATACATTCTAACTAAATTAAAGTATTGTCAAATGTATATCTGGATTTATTAGATTTAGTCCATTAGGCTGCTATTTATAAATGGAAAAAGAATTAAGTATTTTTCTATTTACCTTAGGTACTGCCTAAGAAGAATTTCTCTGGCCCATATGGAATTTGAGAATAATATATGTGCTATATAATGACTCAATGCAAATTGACCTGAAAGGGTGTTCTCCACAAATGAACAATGAGGACATATGTATCCGATTTCAGGGACTATGTTGACTTTTATAGCAGTTGAACACCAGATCCTGTATAAAGTAAGGCACAAAGCCATAGGGTGACCTAAAAAATGCCTTCCAGCCACTGGCCACATTCTAAAAGCACTACTCCTCAAGATGAATTAATTTAGGTTAGTCCCTGTGGTTATTTTTCTCTTCTCCTTTACAAATGCAAATTTTCTACAAGAGAAAAAATCCTTGTGTCACATATACTTCAGGAAAATGTGACTTTGTTTAACACTGCTTGCTATGACAGGAAAAAACACAGGGCAGCCTGGGGTCAGTAACTGTCACCAAACCAGAATTAGATCAGACAATGGAAGGTGATACAGGAACGGAGGGTAAATTTTGCTCGCATCACAATTCGTCTCAAGATGGTCCTACTTCAGAAAAATCACAACAAAAAATAAGTATTTCTATGGAAAGATCACAAACTGCAACCTGTCTCCGTTTATTTTTCGTGCTTATCATCATGCTCTGCTTTGCTTTCTGGGCCAATTTCTCCTTGCTTCTGAAATCCTCATCGATTTCATGGTAAAGTAGCTCGGGGTTTGGTTCAGTCCAAATGGATTTGAACACATCTGAAGACTACCTAGGTTGAGTCTACTATTTGACCTTCCTGAACTTCACCAACCCAAAAAGTAATATTTTCACTCCTCTAGATTATTGTACAAATTAAGGAAGATTTCCGAGAGTCCAGTTTATATGGTAAATGCTCACACACAGATGGGATCCAAGTTAGGGAGCCAGGAATGAGACAGTTTGCAAAGGTAGGGGAGTGATCTGCATAGAGGAAAGATAAAAGAGATTCTGGAAAGGGAAGTGCCAGTCATATTTCCCTTCAGTCAGTTTCATTTTCAGTATTGAAAATGCCTGCCCATCTTCTCCCATCCAGCAGTGGCCCCAACTGTTCTTAACAGCAGGGATTATTGGAGAGGCTGGCCCAGGGGTGCCATTTTACTTAACCAGCTCATTGGAACTGCATCTGTTCATGATATAACAGTGTATGGTATTTTCCTACCAAACACCCTCTCTTCACCTTGGAGACCAGTGGTCCTAATCTGTAGATTCTCAGTGCTGGCCCCTTATTGCTACCACACATATTGGTCTACATGTTGTTTTATAATCATCTTTAATGTAACTTAAGAAAAAAAAGAGGGGCTGAAGTAGCTAAAAGATGTCTAAGAACAGTATACCAAAACAAATGCCCCATAAATTCTCTTAAAAACAAATTTGTTCTCAATATAGAAAATCCAGTCTTAAGAACATCATGATTAATTTATAGTTTTTTGAATATGGAAATTCATACGCAGATTTTTCTTTTAACAAACCTACATCTACTCTTATATTAAATATTTCAGTTAAGCCACAACATGATGACATATAGCCATGCTATTATTTTTATATCTATTTTTCTTAATGTGAGTGCTAAAGAAAACAATTCAATAGCTTCTATCAATGCTAGCTTTTCAAATGAAGGTTCCCCTGAGAATCATTTTGAAATACAAAGTCATTAAGCAAACTACGATGCTATTTTCATTAGGTGACATCGAGACAGTTGCTCCTCATAGAGAACCCACGTATAACAATGTAAAACTCTGCCGGCGCAGTGACTGCCTCACGGTGGTTGTTGTGTCTCTCTTGGCCAATGCAGCACCATTGTGAGTATCCCAGTGAAGGGCTTTCTCTGTTCATGAACTCTCTACTTTTCCAAGCAGCTTTCTCCTCCAGAGGATGTGCCTCCTGATAACATATCCAGAGCAAGGAAAAGGAAAAAAAAAAAAAACATATGAAGATAGTAATGGCTTTGGGTTTGGGGACCACGAGATAGTTTATCTCAGAACAATAGCCCCCAAGAAAGAATGGAGAGCTTCTTCAGAGTCCAATAAAAACTGACATCATGGGCTGAACACTGGTGGCATAGTGGTTATGTGTGGGACCATGGCCCACTGGGTTGGCAGTTCAAATCCAGCAGCATCTCTCCAGGAGCAATGCTGGGCCTCCTACTCCCACCAGAGGGCAGTGATACTCCCTCCCAATAAAACTTGGCATCATGATCATATACAAAGTGACACTTAGTGAAGTTAATCCTTTTACACTTGGGCTTTGTAAGAGCTCATTTCTTTTCTCTGTCTCTACCCAATTAGTTCTCTTGTCATATTGTAGCCACTTTAATGTCCAAATAATACCTCTTGGCTAGTAATCTTTCCCACAAGAACCTTCAGTGCCACATAAGTAGTATTTCCCCAGTGTCTTTTCTAGTTTTAAAACACTCAGATAGACTGCTAGTAAGCCAATATAAACGTCCTTTTATGTGTCTACCACATTCTACGTCACTGTCTTAACTCCCACTTGTACTGAATAAGGTTATGTTCAGAAACAGTTCACAAAATAAATTAATAATGTGGTTTCCAGTGCAACAAATGTGACATCAAAAATAAGTTCCATTTGTCATTTTTTTAAACCCTGAGACAAAATAAGGAACTAGCCCTTCTTAAAAACTTGACTTTGGACTATCCAGGCTTGTGCGAGACTAATTTTGACTATAAAATGGTAGGATAAGTTAATGAGTCATTCATGTAGAACTCTTTGTACACTACTTGCCACAGAGTGAGTTCTTTGCAGACAAATAAATAAACACAACATTCACGGCCTTTCCCAATGTTTTTCCATTTCAGAGTTAGAAGATTGCTGGTTTCTGAAGATCCAAAATTTGCCAAATCTATAATGACTGTTTCTGCAGAAAACAAACATCATTTGCAATTATCTGAAAGACTAGAAAGAAAGAAGAGAATTTTGGCCTCAAGAGGCTTGGAGCAGATATCTTAAGAAGGTAATTGATTTCAATAAGCCAGAGAATATTGCCTTAGCTGTGGAATGCCCAAAAGAACGTATAATCAATGTGTTACACCACTTGACAAATTTCATCACCTACTTTTCAAAATATAGAAACCCAAAGAATCATTAAATTCTGCCCCGGCCCACTGACAATGCCCATTGCTACTCTGGCTGCCTGTTAGAATCACCTACAGGTGTGCCAAGGGGTCATGAAGACTCGAAAAGGGCAAGCAGCAACACTAATGATAGATGCCACCAATATGCCAGTTGTCAAAGATATAAAATACTAGTACATAGAGGAGATTTGTCATCTTACCCTCAACTCAGACTCAGCTTCTAATAAAACAAGGCGGATCACCTCTCCTGTCAGGGGACGATATCTTCCCGCTTGTCGACTCATCTCTTGAAGCCACTACTTCCCCATGTATCTGTCATTTTCCATGCTACTGACTACTCAGAGCTGGCAGTACCTGAGCGCCTTATCTCAGGTCACAGAAGAGTATGACCTGACTGGAGAACATTGATTACGAGTTTGTCTGGAAGTGAAGGCTGACTGTAAGATGGAGTTGTCTTTCTTTAAGGATGGATATTGGCCTTTCTCTCTTTCTTTGGATTTAATCTCTAAAAGAGGATGAAGATCTAGGCCTTTACAAACTAAAATGTGAAGAATGTAAAAATGAAAAAGCATGTGTTGTCCTCACCAAACTGGTGCTTCTAGGATGTGGTTAACCTTTGTGGTTCTAATTGAGGTCATCAACCTACAACTTGATAGGTTAGACTCTACCTCTCCACAAGCTGACACCAGATTATGTAATTACAACTCTATGGTTTTCCAACTAGAAAATGAATTTGTTACTACTGCATTGAGTTTGGTTTCTAGTCTTTCCTTTGTACTGTTGGATCAGTTTCAAGGTAGTAAACCCGAGTGTTTGTACTAGTAATATTTCTAAGAATTCGGATTGTTTTTAGTTCACGAAGGCTAAGAATTAAATCCTGGAGATTCGGGCATTATATTCTCATTTAAAGGTGGCCTGACTGAGAAGTTGGCTTCCAGTGAAGGCTTAGATTTTGGAAAATATTTTCATAATTAAAAAACTATATTGTTTTGGGGGAAATACACACACACTTGCAATTCATGGTAGCCATATATAGGTTTTCCAAATTTTGAAATATGTACAGAAACCTCTCCTCTGCCCCGTGCAGTGGGTGGTACATTTGAAATGCTAACATGGCAATTAAACATCTCATGCTCACCTGGCAGCACCACCAGTTTACCTGCCATGCGATAGCAAAATGTTCTTCTTGTTATTTGTTTAAAGGAGGCTTTCATTTTAAGCTTGAAAAAAGAGAGAAAAAAAAGAAAAAATGTAACCATTTAAATGGCTTTTCTTAAATTATATTTTTGGCCATATACCCTAAGATCCAACAGCATCTTCAAAGCAAATTTATTTTCAGGTATATCACTTTTGAAACTGTCTAGTTTCAGAAAAAAAAAACAGATACTAAAAAAATTTAATTCCACTACATATTCCATTATGAATTACTTTAATTATATCACTAATGCCAGTTGATAACTCTCTTTGAAGAACTTAATAGCATGCATTAAGATTACATACAGACATATATGTCACAAACATATATCATGTAGATATGAACACCCATTCACTTTTAATAGTGAATATAAGGTACAGCATTCCTTGGGCTGCAACTTAGTTTCTTTTTTTTCCAAGAACATCATATTCAGGAATATGTACTGAGGATCACTTCATTTTTAATTATCCAGTTCTCAATGCACATGGACTACTGAGGAAATACTTCAGAAACCAGTTTCACTATACAATTTTTAGCTTCACATACTGAAATAAATTGTAAAACATAAATCATTATAATGGAGAAATGTGAAATAAATTATCATCTATGTGGGACTGATTTACTTCTTTATCTTCATGAACACTCGTTTTCTTTTATCAGCTGTGAAGCTCTAGTCAAATGGCCAGAAATATAAAGTGTTTATAGTTTTCTGGATTGAAATTACAGTTTGTTTGACCTATCTGATTCAGGCTATATCCTTGTCACAGTTTTTCATTTTAATGAATAGAGAAGACTTTTGAAGATGCTCAGATTCTGATTTCTCTTTTACACTGGTTCCTAATAGAGTTTGGAGAGAAAAAAAATTCTTTCCCAAACAGAATCATGATTTCACACAGGTCGTATTCATTTCCATAAAAGAATATAGTATAGTGCATTTCAAAATAACATTCTGATTTTCAGTGGGATAAATAAATTATTTTCTGAACCATCTCCAAATTTTAATACTGTCAACTTAAAAAAGCTTGCACCAGTCTTCCAAAAAATTACATAAAGTATTCAGTAGCTAAATAACATCATCTGCTCCTACCTTTTTCCTACAAGGATCATTATCTTGAGATGCTGTATTTGAAGCAAGCAGCTCATGTTAAATGTATTTGTTTCTATCACGTCTACTATATTCATTTTAATAAGAATTAAGATAACGTCATTTCACTTTGCTATTGTGTTTACTGTGATTTCAACTTCCTCATGTACTAATTATATATTTCATAAAATGCCATGTAAAAAAGAAGGCTAGATTTAAATGAAGACTTTTGTCAAATTGAAGGGTTTTTAAATGGTTCTGATTCTCAATATATTTTGCTTCTTTTCTACACTGAGTTACCACACTCCCAAAGGGCAAAAAAATGTTCTCTAATGGGAGTGAAATATATGATGCTTAATGATGGAAGTCTGAAGGGACTCATACTTCTTAATTAAATTCTAGATGTGATTACTAATAGGACATTAAATTATATTGTCTCTGTTCTTATTATTGAGGATGGAATAAGTATGCATGTAGGCCAAAGCTATCTATAGCTATACACTTGATAGAGGAGATTTCTATTTATATATGTATCTGTATTGCAAATTAAAGGAGGAGTAAAAAAAAAACAAAAAAAGAGTCAAAAGTTTGCGGGAAAAGGGATTTAAAAGATAATTGATTTTTATGTGCTTTTTGAAGCTTCTTTGCATATCCACAGTTATAAAAGAGCATACCAAGGACAATATTTTGAAAGTTCTTAGAGATCATCAAAACCTTGAGGGAATGAATCACTGGTTTTGAGGACACAGGATCATAGTCTTTGGCATCATCGAGATCAGTTGGCATAACAGGCCAAAGGACAATGTTCCTCATTCTACTTAAATGAATAGTGACTGGTATCTTAGCAGCTTAGAGTGATCACATAAAGGGAGACTGCTGGTCTCTCCCTTTCAACGCAAAGAAGAGTGCAGAAAGAAAAAGATAAAAATGGACTAATAAAACACACAGAGCTTAGTCTGCATGATCCTCCAACAAGAACTTGATGGTTCTTAGTGACCACTGCAGAGCAATCTGGAAGGGGATATAATAAGTGGACTTGGATAGAGCAACAGAAACAGGGGAAAAATCCTCAAAGTCAAAAAAAGGAGCAGGTTTTCTTGTCTGATAGATTCTGATAGCCTTTTAGTATTGTCTTAGTCAAGGTTGACTAGATAAACAAATCCAGAGACATTCATATGTAAAGTAAGAGAGAGAGAGATTAATCTCAAAGAGCAATTGTGTGCTGAGAAAGCATCCCAGCCCAGTTCATATCAAGTCCAATAGTAGCCCAAAAGTATGATATTAGTCCATCAATTTCTCTTCAGACTCAAACAGAACATGCAATGATGCTGAATGCAGGAAGGTCACAGGTCAATAGGTGAAAAGTCGTGTGGATCCAAGGTTGGTGGCAGCATCTCAACATGGGTGCAGATTTCCATGTAGCTTCTTCAGCAGTCTAAGTGTATAACTTCAACAGAAAGGTGAAGCAGAAAGTGTGTCCTATCTGCAAAAAGGAAGGGAGGAAGTTCTCAGAATCCTCATGAGAAGGTTATACCCACAAGGAAGCATCATCAGACTGTGACCTGATTGACAGGCTGGACTCCACCCCTTCACTCTTAATAGTCTCGAGTTGATATGAGATTATGTAAGGACCAGTCACTCATATCTGAAATGAAGGTACTCCCATTTTATGAATGTACTCAGAAAAATTAAATGAATTACGTTATGTGATAGGCTTATTGTGCCAACCTGGCACAACCTTATTGTGCCAATGAACACATGGGGGATTAATGAAAAGGTAGTTTTCTTGAAGGGCAGAGAGATAAATGGCTCAGTGAGCCTCGCCTTTCTATCTCTTGCTCTCTGACTGTGGAACCAATGTGGAACCTTTGCTAGTTCTCTGCCCCAGCTGGCAAGGCATACTTCCTGCAAGACATCCCCAACGAGAACCACTTGGATCTATTCTAATGCAACTCTGGATGCTGAAGCATCGAGTGGAGAATCCTGCCAGTGTTGCGATGCTTATACCACCACTGGATTCAAAGACTTTCTACAAACTGTTCTGTGACCATTCTGTAATTAGTGTCATTGTGTGTGTTCTGTGAGTTTGCAGAGAACTTTTTAGATTGGTGTCTGACTTATGGGCTTGGATTGGACTGTGTTGTGATGCTTTTTTAATGAACACTTACCCCTTATATAAAACTCTCTGATACACATATGACTTTCTGTGCATTAGCTTCTCTAGTCTACCCAGACTAACACACCTTCCCTCACAAATGAGATGCAGCAGAGCAGCTAATCCGAATCCTAATGGATATGTATGGCAAGCAGTTGAAAAGAGATGTTCAAGTGCATGTGGTAGTGAGGAAAGGTATGGATGATAACTGGAAGGAGTACAGATGAGTCAAGGTGCCGTAGACATTTATCTTTTTAAAAATAGATATTATATATGTGTACATAAAAATTGCTATTTCAACATTGTTCACATGTTCGGTTTCGTGGCATTAGTTATGTTCAGCATATTATTCAACCATTACTTTCATCTGTTCCCAGATTTAACCATCAACTTTTGCTGAAGTTCAATGCTTCCTATACCATGAACTCCATTATTCCCAATCTTCCTATTCATAGGCATGATAAACAAAGTTTGATATATCTGTATATTTGCTGATTTTAGATATTTCTATAGATTATAGATATATCTATATCTATTTCTATATATATTTGATGATTATAGATATTTCTATAGATTATAGATATTTCTAATGCAACTATGGATGCTGAGTTGGTGTCTGACTTATGGGCTTGGACTGGACTGTGTTGTGATGCTTTTTTAATGAACACTTGCCCCTTATATAAAAGTCTCTGATACACATATGAGTTTCTGTGCTTTAGCTTCTCTAGTCTACCCAGACTAACACACCTTCCCTCACAAATGAGATGCAGCAGAACAGCTAATCCGAATCCCAATGGATATGTATGGCAAGAGTTGTTCATTTTGACTGACTTATTTCACTCAGCATAACATCTACAAGGTTCATGTGTCCGGATTCCATTTCTCTTTGTGATTTCAATGTATGTATGTACTGTATAGTCATACAAGTGAGATATTATGGGTGAGGTGCCTGGACAACACAATAAAATTATTGCCACAAAAATGCAAGTCATATGGATATTTTGATTGTCTAATACTTTTCAAAAGTATATTTACAACACATTATAATCTAGTAGGGGCTGGTGGCAGAATGGTTACATGTTGTGCTTAGATCCAGATGATTGACAGTTTGTAAACCACCAGCAGCTGCCCCTCCTGAAAACAATTAGTCCTGGGAAACTCACATGGGCAATTCCACCCAGTCTGATAGGTTCACTATGGGTCATGAATGGGGGTTGATGTTCTACTGAGTGTGCGATAGCATTATGAGAAAGCTTGAAATGTCGAATTACCAATATGTGACACAGAGACATGGAGTGAGCACATGCTGCTGGATAACAGCACCAGTTGGTGCTCCATGCAGGATTTCCACGCACTTTGTTTTAAAATTTTACATATTTGTGAAATGCAGTAAATCATAGCACAATAAAATCCCTGCATCTTATTTATCCATACATCTGTTAGTAGACATTTAGGATCCTTATATCTTTTGACTATAGGAATAATGCCGAAATAAACATCATGTACAAGCATCTGTTGGTTTTTCTACTTTCAAGTCTCTTGGGTTATACCTGAGTGGAATAGCTGGATCATATGGTAACTGTATATTTAATTTTTGGAAGTATCATAAAATATTTTTTCCAAAGCTTGCCATTTACAATCCTCTCCACACATACTAGACTTCAACTTTCTCCACATCTTTGTCAATATCTGTTTTTGTTTCATTTTGCATCTTCTGAGTGAGTATGAAGTGATCCCTCTGGATTGGTGTGTATGTGTGGCAGTCATGTGCTTATGTTAATTTTATAAATGAAATGTAGGGGTGGAGTCTGGCCTGTTAATCTGGAGAAAGCCATTGAGTAACCGATGAGGACTCTGTGTGAGCATGGCTTTCACCTGAGACTCATGGGAAATCTCGCGATATTTCCCTCATGAAGATGAGAAGTCATCTTCCCCAGTTGTTGGGAGTTAGTTTCAGAGACGATTAATCAAGGCAAGCTGGCAGCATCGGAGAAGCTGGAGGAGCCAGCGGAGAGACCACACAGCTTTGCCCTGATGGAGCCGGACCTCTGAAGCTGGAGCAGCATGCTGTTGATGGACCCTGAGCCCTGGAAGCAGGGAGCCTTGGGGAGACCCCTGTCGGTGTCGGGACACTGTAGCCACTGACCTGTGACTTCCTGAGTCAGAAGGAGACTTTTGGACTGATTTCGGGCATATGAGTTAATATCGGACTTGTGACTTTGAGCTGGACAGGGCTGGGATGTTTTTTCAATGTCCCATTCCCCTTGAATATAAACCCATTGCTTATATCCATATGCATGTCCTTGAATTTGTTCCTCTAGTCTACCCGGACTAACACAGTATGCCCTTAATGATTAATGATAAAGAGTCTGCTCATTCCGTGGGCCAGTCATTGGGCTGCTAACCTCAAGGTTAGCAAATAAAACCCACTAACCACTTCACAGGACAAACATGGGGAAATATTTACAGCCTCAGAAACCCCAGGTAAGTTTTCTATGCGTCACAAGCATTGGGATTTGGAATGATGAATGGTACTGAGCTTTTTTTTTTTTTTCATGTACTTGTTAAATCTCAGCTCAATGCCACCAGTGGGCTCATAGTGACCATAGAGTATAGGGTAAAACTGACCCTCTGAGTCCCCCAAACTAACTCTGTACAATGCTAGAAAGACTCACTAGCCATCTTCTTTTATGTTTATAAAGGTGATGGAATTTGTTGAAATTGCTTCAGTATTTATCTTATAATCATTGCTTATGATATGCTTAACAAAATTGTTGAAATTCAGAGAAATGGCAATCATGTTTAGGTATATGATAAAGAAAACATCCTCATTCAGGTTCCAAATCATAAGTACACAGATTTAATTTTTAAAAAATTGTGTGCCCATATCTCTAAGATTAGTGAATACCTGAAGACAAGTTTTTTCAGGAATGCACTGGTCTTAGAATTATCAGGGTATCTTCAAAAAAGAGAAGGTCCAGTCAAAACAATGACTTCTGAAGAGATGAATTACTTTCAAAACAGTTAAGTCAGCTTGGAAGATTATGGTGATTGTTTCCAGGAATTCCAAAGGGAAAACACTGATAGCTTGTGCTAAAAGATACAGGACCCTCATGTGGACTTGTTATGAAAAAAATTCTAGAAATTTTAAAATATCAATGGTGAGGGAAAGGCCTGAAAATTGTTCTAAGGATTTTTTTTTCCCATCCTAAGAATGCACTTGCTAGCTTTTGTACAATATTGTGTTAGTCCCGGTTGACTAGAGAAACAATTCAAAAATGCTCATATGTATGTATAAGAGAGAATTTTATAGCAAAAAGCAATTGTACATTAAGAAAATATCCCAGCCCAGTCCAGATAAGATCCATAAGTCCAAAACCCATCTAAAAGCTTCTCTTCAGACTTATGTAACACGTGGAATGATGGAGAAAACAGTAAGATCACAAGCCAGTGGGTGGAAACTCTTGTGGAACCTGTGGCAAAGGAAGCACCTCAGAGCCATAAGTAATCCTAAGGTTTCTTTTTAAATTTGGACGTCCAACAAGGAATTTAATGACTCACTTTATTGTTTCTATAATTAGCATGTTTCCCTTAGAATTAGTGTTTTCCAACCACTGCATCAACTCGTGTGGAGAAGATTCTTTTTTGCTCGTGATTCTGCCTCCTGTTGTGTGAAGCAGTCTTCAGAAACTTAAAGATTAATTTGCCATCAGAACAACTGGTGAGTCTTCATTTACCAAAAACGATTTTCTAAATTCAAAATGTACTGTGTGATGTGATGTCACTAATTAGGTCAGGCTATAATGGACAAAGGTGGACATTTCTATCACCAAATCATTGCCACTGGTGTGAGTGGTTGGTAGGGACAGGAATATTTCTTTATTCACTACTTCATAGAGCTGAGAGATGGGGGGTAAATGACGAAACAAAAGGAGGAGGAAAAGGAAGAGGAAGAAAGTCGGGGTCCCAATCTGTCCTATAATCATATAAAATATATTATGACCAACTTATCCCCAATTATGAGCTCACAAGGACTATTATGGAAAATATAAATGGAGTTTGGATAGATTTTAGGGGAGAGAACATAAATATTGTGAAATATACTTTAGGAAATCAAGATATATAAGAACAAAATAATAAAATGAAGATTCTTGTGAAAAGGCAATTGAGAAAAGGAATTTGAATGGTATTTAATCTAAAAGAGTTTTAATATGTCCATAACCCAAGGTTCATCATATTCGTATTGTGCCTTTTAAAATCAGAAAGAAAATGTAGTGTGCTAAGAAATCTAATAACCAGTGTTATAAAAGTAAATCTCAACCCAGACTAAGGTTGGCCTTTTGCATAGTTTGAAGGTTCTGAGTTTTGGGTTTTTTTAAATGTACTAGTTTCCTGAGAGAATGAAATCAAAAGATACCACTTCCAAAGAACATACAATGAGCTTATGCTCATCATGTGAAGAAAAGATGATCCTAGTATTGATGAAGGGTTTCTGATCTAAGAGGAAACAACTCTAAAAGACTCTTAAAAGTATTTCAAAGAGCAAGATTTAAAAGAAAGGATTTGCCAGCTAAAAAGCCTCTTTCTTCATTTACATGAGACAATTTCTATTCCAGGGAGGCACTGACTTGCTCTCTGCCAGGAGGTGGACTGCTGGCTACCCTAGAGGTCCGAGCAGAATTCCCTCTGGATTTCGAAGTCTGCAAATCTTTATGGGAGCATAAGACTTTGTCTTTTTTCCTGAGGAACAGCTTCTGATTATTGCGAACTACTGAACTTGAAGCTAACAGTCAATTCTTATGTAACTAATCAGTGGAAAAGGAACTTCTCATTGCCCCCAAATTGTCAGAAATTAGGAGTTTCTTAGGGGGAGATGAGGGAGGGGGACATTGAGGACAGTGTTAAAATGTATTTTAACAATAGATATATCCTCAAGAGTAAATTGCAAATCCCTGACATTCATGTTCTTTTCTCCACTATCTGAAAGTAAAACTTTAAGTCGAAGCAATTATCACAAAACATAATTATCATAAATTGATGTGTGTGTGTGTGTGGGGGGGGAAGTTGGGTGTTCTCAAACCAAAGAGTTTGTCGATCAAATCATGCCAAACAACACTTAAAATTGAAAGTGACACTGAAGCTTGTATGGACAATCCAAAGTCATGGTCGCCTGATACGGGGCGGCTGATGCCACTCTTGCTTCACCGAATAATAAAACAAACACTGAACAATACTTTCACTTATCACCTTTTTACATAAATATGAAAGTTATCTTTGGAGGTCTTTCATTTAGTTCTTTTGTAAAAGTCAGTAGAGCAAAACAAACTTTCAAAAGTGAGAGACTCCTGTACTTAAAGCTAAACAAGTGGAGATTGTTTCATTTAGTCACAAGGTATTATTATATCAACTGATTCTGTAAGATTAGATCATTTGATATTCTTGATGACAATATTAAATGGAAAACTGGTATTTTGCTTGATGAGACTTCAGTATGTCCCTTATTATGACTTATGAGGTTATAATATGCCCAACAAAGGCGGACTAAAAAAAAATCAAACTTCCCAATAGAAACCTTATCTGATTTAGTGGTAGAAGTTGAGCCCCATAAATTTGAACAGAATAAAATCCATCCACAACCAAACCCAGCTCAATGCCATCTAGTCAATCACACTGCATAGGACCCCATAGAAGAGAGGGTTTCCCAAACTCTCTGTGGGTTTCCCAAATTCTTTGTAAGCACATGGACTAGATACTCGATCATGGTGACAGGGCAGGACCTGGCAATATCATGTCCTGTTGCCCATGATGTCAGTCAAAGTTGAAATTAACATAGAAGCAACTGAAAAAACCCAATAAGCTACCCAAATAGCTTTACAGTGCTATTTCTTACTCTTATAGTCCATGAACCCTTTCACTGTGTTTAGTCAGAGTATAATATGTACAGTTATTCTCTTCATTTTTGAATGTTTAAAATACAATTAAATCGTATTCCTATATCAATCAGCCACAAACTATTTCTGGTTGCTTTCATTGAAAACTGTTTCCTGAAGAAAATAAAACAATCCAGTGATATATACAATCCTCTAAATGTGCAAAGAATAAAGAGAAAGAAAAAAATGTTAAATTTAAGACATTGTACAGAAATGGCAGATAGAAAATATTTCAGAAGCAAGATTTGGAAGATCTTAATTCTGCTAAGACAGAGCGATCATTAGGAAAGTCACACGCATCATTTTAAAATGAATGGGGAAGGACATTTAGGGTTTATGGGATAGTATAAAAAACCTCTGGATAAAGAGCACAGTCTTTAGACATGAAGCATTATAACACAGGGAATAAAGGAACAGACTTCAGATGAGAACTATTTAAATTGCATTCTAGCCTTGCCGCTTATTCTTTTTACCACATTGGGCAGCTTATGTAGCCTCTCAAAGCCTTAATTTTTTTTTTATTTTAAAATGGGGATAATGACAATACCTCCTTCTTTCAGTTGAAAAAAGATTAAATGAGCTAAAAACATAAAATATTATATACATCCCTGTTATGATCTTGCATCCAAATATTCCTTCCACTTCTTGTAGAAGTACTGAGGCGAGAAATGACATCAGAAAACTAAAGCAGAGTTCGACGTAGTGTGGATGCTGAAGAAATGAGCACCAATTGATAACAGACATTTGCGTGCTTGAGAGAACTGATAGGGTGCCTATGAAATGCTTCAAGCAGAGAAGCCATGGGCTACATATTCTGTTCCAGAAATCTAACTCTGCTGGCAGTGTGAAAATTGAACAAATGAAGGACTAGTTAAATGCAAAAAAACCCTGTGAATAATAAGAAAAACAAAGAACACTAAAAAAGAGAAATATACATCTAACTGGAATGTAGTCATCTTCACAAGACTGAGGGATGTTTGCCTGGGGAGAGCAAAGACAAAAGGCAAAGTAGAACCAAAATATATTCTCACATCTATCAACTCATAAAAATAAATAGACAATTGTGGTAATATATTTCATAATAAACTTCAATGTGGTTCTGACAACAGGGGCTTTATATTAAGAGAAGGAAATGGTTAATGTAAAATAGAAAAGTAATATTGATGAACTCATGGCAAAGGGTCCTGAATTGAATCTATGCATTACATGCACACTAGTAGTAACTAAATTGAAACCATAGATCAGTTTACATCATAAATGTCTGAATTAATACAAGTGTGCAGAAGGATATTTCATGAAATGCTCATAGGTTTTCATTTATGGATATATTTGTATTACAATTGACCCTGTAAACAATGGCAGCAACTTTACTGTTATGTGTCTTGGCTCTGTTCTGATTTCCAACATCCTTATAAATGAATCAACAAAGTGTTGACCACTTGGGTCCTCTCCTCCCAGTCATGGCCATGGTTGCAATTTCTATCACGGAAGGTGTTTCTCTTAATTTGCTCTCTTCCAGCTTTACCAAGCATGATGATCTTTCCCATAAATCAGTCCTACTTGCTAACATGTGCAAAGCAAAGTAAACCAAATCTCACCGATCAGATTTCTGAGAAACATTCCTGTTATACTTCATCCAAGAAAGATTTGTTCATTCTTCTTGCAAATCCATTCAGTAATTTTTGCTGATATCACCATCTTTCAAAGGCACCTATTCTGTGTTCTTCAATTTTAAGGTACATGAGACCATAGAAACTATCATGACTTGATTTTCAGAGTGACATTTATTTTTTATGTTTAATACATTAATGAAGTCTTTTGCAGTACAAATGCATAGTGTAATGTGTACTTTGATTTCTCAAATGTTGTTTTTATGGGCACTGCTTGCTAATTTCAAATTTACATTATAGTCTTTGGTCTTCAAAAGTAGGGGCTTTAAGACCTCTTCACTTTCAGCAAGCAAGTTATTGTCATTTGCATATCACAAGATGTCCTTGAGGTTCCAAAGCTGATGCCATGTTTTTCTTCACATCGACCAGGCTCTTGGAATGTCTGTTCTGCATACCGATTGAATATATAGGTTGAAACGATATGACCTTGATGCACACTATTGCTGAAATTCCCATTCTTGATAGTGTTTCCCAAAATTTGTAGCATCATCACACTGGACTTTGTTACATAACAAAAACAAGTAAATATGTTTCTCTAACATTTAATGCTTTCAACAAAATACTTGCACTATCAGCAATGACAGCTATCATTCTAGATCCCCTTTTGAATCCAACTAGAATTTATGGAAGTCTCCTGTCAATGTATGCTTTTTAATTATTATTAGCAAATCTTAGCATCATGGATAACAGCAGAACAATATCTGATAAGGGGCTTATGGAAAAGCCCTTCAAAAGAAAAGCAAAATTCTGAGGAACAGAGAGAGTTCTCCTCCCAGCAGAGTTTCTCTTCATGAAGGGTGGCAGTGAAATGTTTCTGACCTCCTTTGGCAGATGGAGTATGAGGCTAGGGGCTGTTTTGAATCAGATAGGCTGTGAATGATCAACTAGAGAGGGCTGAGAGTGCAACCACTGTCAAAGATCTACCATGGAATCTAGTAGAATCAGAGGAACACTGTTTACAAACACCACTAGGAAGATTCCCTATGAGGATGACGATTCCATTTTCCATGGCAGCTACTAATGCCAAAAATGAAAAAATGAGTATTTTCAAAGTCGAGAAATATATTACTATCAGTAAGTTATTCATTAAAAATCAGATGTACTCGTTTTCTAGCTTCTATGGCCAAGTATGTGCTGCAGCAACTCTCAAACTTAAGTCTGCAATAAATAGACTCACCAAAAAGACCGGGAAGGAGGTGGTGGAACAAATATACTGACCCACTGGCATTGAGCCTATTCCAACCCATAAAGACCATAAGATCAGAGCAGAACTGGGATACATTTTTCATGGCTGGAATATTTTAATTATTTTAAGCACTTCATTGTGTATTGTGGAAAGTGAACAGTTTTCCATTGAACAATTCAGACATATTTTGTTTCAGGTCAGTGATTGTCATCCTCACTATGTAGCATCATTTACCCACCTTTTCCTATTTTTTTCTACTTCTATTACTCCCTTTTTTAATTTTTTTATTTCTTACATAAATAATTTTAACGGGGGCTCTTACAGGTCTTATAACAATTCATGCATCAATTGTATCAAGTGCATTTGTACATATGTTGTGCCATCATCATTTTAAAAATATTTTGTTTCTACTTGAACTCTTGTTTCCTTTTTTTAATCACTTTATTGGGGACTCATACCTCGTTTTTCACAATACATAAATAAACATACTGTGAGAACCACCCTCACATGTCCACGTCTATTATCGTTCTCTAATCATCCACCTTTTCCCTTGAGCCCCTAGTATCAACTTTTCCATCCCTTTTTAACCTTCTGAACAATGTCCATATTAAAATGCCACTGTTTAGGCCTCAAATGGTTGACTTTACTGTGGTGTAAGCACCTTCCATTGAACAATTTGCTGCTCCATTTAAAGAGCTTTCAGTTCTTTACCGAAAATTGATCCAGAGGAGTGAGTTCGACTCCAGGTCCAAAAAGTGGTCTTAGGAATTCCACCCTACCATACGCGACCAATGAGTCTGGTTTACAAAAGCTTTCTAATGCCTCATAGTACCTGCTACTGGTAGCAGAATATGCCACCTAATCCTTCCGGCTTCAGAGCCATGGGGATAGGGTTGGTTGGTATGCTAACCTACTTGTCTTCAAGCATTTCTGATTTTCTTCACTCTTCTTTGCTCTAGATCAGGAGCTGCCAATACTTGCACCTTAGATGGCCATGGATACTTTTTCAGACCCCAGTGGCCTCAAGTATAGAGATTTGTCTTTGTGTATTGTGTTATGCGGATTAACCTTGGGCATCTTCTAAAACTGTCTATCTGAGTTTCGAAGTCCAGGAACTCCTTTCTTTGAGATGCTTGATTATAGCTCATGAGGTTTTATAAATGTGCCCACTGCATTCATGACCACATCATGGATATATTTGCAATCCTCTTATTGTTACTATTGTTTCTAGGTGCAATTCAGTAAGATCCTACTCCTCGATCTGATATACGACAGAAGAGAACACTGTCCTGTCCTTGTCATCCTGTTGGACGCTCAAGTCCATTTTTCGACATATCCAGACCTCTCATTGAGGGACTTCTTTGTAGCAGACTCTCTACCAAACTTGAAGTCCTTCTCCGGACACTGATGCCATCAGATAATATGTCCAAAATATATGAGGCACACTGTTACCAACCTGGCTTCTGCCTGTACTTTGTTTTCTGGAAAGATTTATTTATTCTACTGTGTGTTCACTTTTGTTCACCAACCTTATTCACATGCGCTCATTCCATCCCAGTCTTCCTCATCCACTGAACAGCTTTCACCTGCAAATGAGGTCATGAAAATGCCCGGCTTAGGTAGAGCACACTAAAGATCTCAAAGTTTGTGCTTTCTTTGAGGCTTTCAAGAGGACAGTTGAGAGGATAGAGGTTTAAAATCTGTCAGCTGCTCCATGAGAGAGAAATGTGTCCTTTTGTTTGTTTGTTTGGTTGGTTGGGGGGAGTCATCACTGCCCTCTGGTGGGAGCTACCCAGCCTTGCTTTTGGAGAGCTGCTGCTGGACTTGAACCGCCAAGCCAGTGGGCCACAGTCCCGCACTCAACCACTATGCCACCGGGGCTCAGCCACGTCTTTTTGCTCACATAAATATTTGTAAGATGTTGGGAAACCCAGGAAGAAGTTCCCTCTGTTCTATAGGGTTGCCATAAGTTAATATAGTAAAGGTAGTGGCTTTAGGACATATATCCATAAGGACTGTCAAACATACAGAGTGCAAGGTTGGGAAAACATTTGAGCAATAACCAAACATCTTCATGAAATGAGTCCCTGAGGCTGAGGGGTTAGAATCCTAGTCTCAGGGGATGCCAAGACCACTTGCTCGAACAGTTGACAAGGGCAATATTCTCCATCCAGCTGTGGTGAGTGGTGAGTGGATCTGTAATGCTCTAGCGAAGCTCTTTAAGTTTCAGCTCTAGGTCTCTATCTGTCCAGAGCCATGAAGATTAAAGAAAGTCAAGGGTATATGGTTTTACTAACAGAGATTCTATATAGAATTATAATCCTTATAAGAACTTAAATAATAACATAAAATCAGTATGCAGTCTAGCCAACAATAGGGAACAAATCATTGATTTTAGATTACATCATGAAAACGAGAAAAGTGAGAGTTTTGAACCATGTGATATGATGAATAGTGAAGGCATTAAATATCTTGCACTAAAGAAAAATAGTTGCAGAGGGGATATGGTCATTGTTCTCAAATATATGAAATTATTCATTGAGAACCTGAGAGGTGACATACTTCAAATACATTAAAATGCATCTATGGGTAGAAGTTATTGATCAGTTTGTTTTAATGAAATATGGATGAAGCCATTTTTATCTTTAAATTGTTATGGATGTCTATGAATGGGATGGTTTTCATCAGGTGATATTCATTTTTTTTAATTTCAGAAAAGTTGAATGAACTCTTGCTATGTCTTATGGAGGAAAGATATTCCACTTTGACCCAAGGGGCTCCACCACGTAACAGTAGACAGATGCTGTGCTTATTACAGTCCTTTTAAGCTTTCCTGTTTTCATCATAAAAAGTGCAACAATACCACAAAATCTGTGCAATAATGTTGTGGGGAATGTGTCTGATTAAAAAGTGAAGAGATTGGTGGCATATAATGGGCACTTAGTAACTATTACTTTAATATAAATCTGTAAGATTCCACTGGGTTTATGACAGGCTCTGATTAGAGGACAGCCTGAGGAATGAAAAGGTTTAGTTTAAATAAATAAACCTCAAGTAGACCATCCAGCTGTGCTTTGCCTCTCCCTCTTCTTTCAGGTTCCAGACTCTGTCACCCTTGTCATTCTAACTCC
>PVJH01003646.1:0-20156 GCA_004026705.1 Nesogale talazaci | reverse complement strand
GTAAATGCAATCACATTTAGAGCTTTCTTTGAGAAGGAATTTTGGATGCATTTCAACACCTAAACAAATGCAGACATAAGTTCTCAGTTTTATATCTTGAAATGTGGCCAAAAATTTATCTCCCTGGAAATATAACCCAAGAAGGTGTTGGAAATTGTCAAAAAGACTCAGATTATATAATGCTCACAAGTATGATGGATGACACTGATTTAATGTATATAAAGTATGAAGATAACGTAACTTCAAATATTGTACACTATCATCATAAAAATGTGATTAATTTGTTTGTTATGAATTATAAGTCATACATTATGTGATATTTAGAAAGCATCTACCTAGCAGAAATAATTACTTTAATTTTAGAATACTAAGAGTGGTATGTGTGTGTATTCTGGTAGTATTTAATGATAGGAACAAATGTTTACATGTATAAATATTTTATATAAAACCACATTATTGTTTAGCAGAGACATTTATTTAGTTGTATTGGTTGCTTGAAGGAGAGTTCTTTAAAAATCATTTCAATTATATAATTATCGCATTTGTAACAAGAAAGATCACACAAAATAAAGTCGCTTTTCAAAGTTTCAATTTAGCACTTATTAATCCTAGTGATATTTCCTCTTTCCTACTAACTCTTCTACTTTGGTTGAAGTTATCATGAAGTCATAACTTTGATAAACAAGAGAAGTTGGGGGGACACATTTTAACCCTACCCTAAATTATTGGTTGTATAGCAGAGGAAAATGTTTACTATATCTATTACAACTTAATACATTCCAGTTAAAGGCAATTTTACAATTTACAATTATTTTATAATTTAAAATGAAAAACACTTCCCTAAATATTTATGTATTAAGAGGCCCTCAAGTCTTTACATTTTTCTTCATGTGTGGATCATTTCATAAATTTTTCTACATAGATTGTTATTAGAATGTCTCATGTTTTCTACTACTTTAAAAAGTATTTAATAGATGTAAATGATTTTATTAAAATATAAACTTTCAACATCTATAAAACTGATAAGTAATCCAGTATTTTAAAAATAAATTTCTAATTGATGCACATTAATTTTGGATTATTTGTCCAATTCTCTCAATTATTATACCTAAATTTTCACCTGTCAGTAGAAAATGATCATAATATAAAAAGATAGCCTTGGGAAAGCTGAAAATATATTCATTATCTGGAATGAAAATATCTTAGAACAAAGATATACCTCTTTTAAAGACCTATAGATGTTAACATAAATGAATGTAAAACCTGCATTCAATTCAGTAACATGAAAAGCGTCTAAATTCAACTATATTTTCATTTGTTTAAAAATAAGGAGGATTCAAAAAAAATAAGGAGGATTCTTTTTTTTTGGACTGAAGGAAGGGTTCTTAAGAATACCAATTTCTTATTCTATGAATTTAATGAAGTACAGTGACAACTTCATTATTATGTAATATTAAGATAATCATGGGGTTCAAAAATTATCTTCCAATTAAAAAAATAATTTTGCTCTTACTCTGATATAAACAATGGTTAAATTGATACAAACAAATTCAGATGGGCAATCTTTAATGTTCATCAACAAATGTGTACCTTGTTTATTTTATCAAAATTCTACACTATTGCAAAATATAAAATAACTTATAGAAAAATTTTATAATTAAAAACATAAACTTCCTAATCAGAAGTTCATATATTTTCCATGAAGTCTTCAATACCAGCTTCCAGTTGATCACCAAGGTAAAATTGCCCTACAACTCACATAAAAAAGAAAATAAATAGGAATTCAGGGTATTTATAATTCATTTTTATTTAAATGGCCAAATTATTGAAAAATTTAGATTTATTTATCCAGTAGTGAAAAGTACACACATTATATTATTATACAGTGTACATGTATATGTGTGGTAGTTACAAAATTTCAAGTCAACTTGATAGGTGTAAAGGTGGAATCTAGCCTGTCAATAAGGTCACAGCCTGATGTTACCTCCTTGTGGGCATGGTCTTCTCATGATGATTCTGGGAACTTCCTCCCTTCCTTCCTGCAGGTGGGGCACACTCTCTGCTTCACCTTTCTGTTGAGGAGATACACTCAGATTTCTGAAGAAGCTACAAGGAAATCTGTGCTCATGCTGAGATGCGCCCACCAGCCTTGTATCCACGAGTTTTCACCCACCAGCCTGTGGTCTTCCTGCATTCAGCATCATTGGGTGTGCTGCATGAGACTAAAGAGGAATTGATGGGCTAATTTATGACTTATGGATCAACATCAGACTTAGGGAGTTGATCCACACTGGGATGAGATGTTTTTTCAATATGCCATTGCTCATTGATTAAAAAAAACTCTTTCTTATACAGATAGATACAAGTGTCTCTGTATTTGTTTTTCTAGTCAACCCAGTCTAACACGAGATATATGTCTATATATGTTGATACTTACACTGCATTTATGTATGTATATTGCATATTTTATACACTATAGTCATTATACTACATTTCTCGACTACAAATTACAGCTATCATTTATTGAGCAGACATTATACTCTGGTTTCTGAAGGGCATGTAGGCTCTGCATAGCATCCATTTGGGCCCCAAACACTGCCTAAGAGTAGCCTGAATTGCCAGGAGGATAGCCCTGCTTAGGAAGACTCCACGAGGTGGGGCTGAATTGAGTCACTTGCACTGCAGTAGCCAGGGCTCACCTTTAACCTCTTCGCTTTGACAGAGCAAGACTGGGGTACCACCACTCCGTTTTTCTGGTTGCAGCAGCTGCAGCAGATCTGTCTGCCAACTGCAGGTACAAATTTACAATGGCAAGGTTTCCGGGGCAGACAGAGAGCCAGAACAATTTGCAAGAGAGTTTCTTCATATGTAGATTGAGTGTGTGCAAGTATAGAGAGTATAATTATGTTGTAGGTACTCACAGGGGATACTGTGGGTTTTACATAAAATGAATGGAAGCATTGAGATGGACTGACAGAGTGGTCTTGGTAAAGATCTCCCATACAACCTATCTGTGAGGATGACACAAGGCGAGGTTGGGTTCCATTCCATTATTTATCGGGTTGTGAACCACGATTCAGAACCAATTGGACTTCACCTAAGCACAACAGAAGAGTAACATCACAGACAGTAGTCACATCAGGGAGCCATCAACCCACTTTAAGCCACATGAACTCCCTGCTACCGAGTTAAGATTTACTCCTGGTGACCCTGGGCGACAAGGTAGAATTGTCCCTATGGATTTCTGAGACTGTGATTGTTTACACTTGAAATGAAAAAACTATGAAGTGTAATTTTTATCATATATGAGATTTGAAACATTTTTAGCTATAAAAAAGAAATGTGTCTAGTGTATTCCAATAGTCAGAGGACATGTCACAGAACAAGGAAATGGAGGGACACACCTTTTCACAGACATAATTCATAAAATAGTATAAACTGAAGAGCAAGAAATTCCAAAATGAAAGTTCCTACCAAGCATTCAATAAAATGAGTGAGAATGACTATAACTAGGCAAGAGTGTTAGGAAATGTTAGACTCCCTGAAATACAGCGAAGATTTCAACGGCTTTAAGAACATGGCAGGAAGAAACAGGTAACCAAAAAGCATTAGAATACAGGATTTCAATTGGACTTTTTGTCAGGATTACTATAATCTAAAACTATGGAATAATGCCTTTGAAATGGTGAATGCATATAATTTCAACCTAAATTGTCTACTCAAACTGTCAATCAAGTATGAAAGTTGCACACAGGTTTTTTGATACAGAAGGTCTCTAAAAGCTTCTGTCTGATAACTGAGTTATAAAAAAACCCTGGAAAATTTACTAGCGTGAAAATAAATAACCAAGCCAACGAAGAGTGAGACACAAGGTACAGAAGAGGGATAATCTAATTCAAGAGATGCAAAAGAGAATTAATCAGATACTGGAGTTAATTTACTTCATATGCCTTCACCTGTAGTTAGAAATGAAATAAATGCAATGCCCACCTTTGACACAACCTTATGTGTTCCAAAGTAAAACTGTCATCCTTCGGGTTTTCATGGCTGTAATAGTTCAGAACCAGGTGACCATGGCTTCCTCGGAGTCCACTCTAGATGAGTTTTGGGTTAATAAGCCTATGCTACACTCTGTGCATCACTCAAGGCCCCAGCATCTAAAGACGGCGGTTGTAAAATAGACTCTGAGAAAACCAGTCCAGATCGAAGCAGGCAGGTAAGGGCCTCCAGTAAGGGCATCCCGAAGAAAATAATGGTAACAATAGAATTACTGAGGTACCCTAGCATATGTTCTAGATTATTATAGTATCACAGAGTGTAGGACTTAAAATGCAGAAGCAAAGGCACTGTAATCAAAGTATAATCAATTTTCTTGTTGCTGTTAGTTCTGGCTCAGGGCAATTCTATTTACCACCACCAAAACCACTGCCTGGACAGAAACAATTCTCAGAAGGGGTCTTATACCTGAGTTACTTATTGCAACCTCTGTGTCAAATAATCTCATGGAATGTCTCCCTTTTTTCACTGACGCTACTTTTCCAAGCCTGATGTCCTTCCTCCAGGACCTGTCCCTCCTGATAACACACCCAAGTTCTTGAAACTGTTTGTCATATTCGCTACTTAGGAGTATGGTTGCTGCACTTGTTCCAATAAAGATCTCTTCTCTTATCTCATATTCTCTGGTATATTTAGTACTATTCACCAACACCACAATTCAAAGTATTCCCGATTCATTTTCCAGCTATCACAAAAGACAACTAAAAATGCCATGCCTTGGATCAAGCACGCCTTAATTCTCCAAGTGACAGCTTTGATTTTTAAAAATTTTAAGGGGAAATTTATGCAATACATGGTTTCAGTTTGTGACTGACTCATTTCCCCAGGCTTCCATGGCCATTGGTGCTACAATTAAGCAAAATGAAATTCTTGAAAGTTCCAACATCTTATCTCTTAATCATAATGCTGTTTACTGGTCCAAGAAGTTTTTGAACTTTCTCAGTTAGTACTTCTAGGCCTCTTCACATTTGGTGGGCAAGATAGTGCCACCTGTATGTTGTAGCTTATGAATGAGCCTATATTTTTGATGTCTCATTTTTTTTCATATAGTCCATCTTCTAATGTTAATACCTCATGATACCCTGAATAGACATTTTAAAAGTATCCGATGCTGAGCACACAGTTTCTGGTTTTGACCATATGCTATTCCCTTGTATATTGTTAACCGTCTGTAGGCTTATGTATACATTTAGAATAAGCATAATCAAACATTCTAGGATTGCCATTCTTTGCCATGCTAACCATATGTTGTTAGGATCTGTACAGTGGAATGCTTTTGTCCGATCAATAAATGCAGGAAAATATATTTCTCATACCCTCTTTTCTCCTGAGATTCATTAAACAATAGTAGCTGTCGCTCTAACTCCTTGTCCTCTTCTGAGTCCAGTTCTAAACTTCTGGAATTTTCTTGCTGATGTACTACTGTACCCACCAATATTTTACTTGCCTGTGATATTAATGATATCATTTAACAATTTCAGCATATTGATATTATACTTATAATAAACATAAATATAGATCTCTTCCAGTCACGTGTCCAAGTAGTTCTCTTTCAAATTTTTGGTATAAACAAGTAAATGCTTCCAGTAATGCAGCCTTTGGCAGAACATAGCAATTAGTATTGGTATTTGTCTGAAATGATGGAAGTCATTTTTTTAACCAATACCTAGAGTTTAACTTAGACTTTTCTCTTTATTACAATCAGGTCCTGACCATATTCTAACTCGTGAAATGATTGAATGCCAACCAGTTATTTTAGGTACAAGATATTATACATTCTGTTATGACTTCTTTCTTCTTTGAAAGTTTTTTGATCCATTCAGTATTTTACTCATATAACCCTTTCATACTGATTCAATTTCTTTTATAGTATGTTCAGTGTATACTTACTTCTTTGTTGTTGAAAAATGTTTGCCAAGAGAAAAATGTGTGTTATGTGAAATTATATGTTGCAATCTCTGATAAATTTCACATCAACAATGTCATATTAGCCATCTACTAATTGTTATTGATCCTTTTTATTTGTTTTCCACTTTATATTTCAACCAATCAGCTATTATCAGTGCATTTCAATTCCAGATTGCATGGTCAATTCCAGATTGTAGAAGTTTACATTGTATATCTTCATCTTAGGCATTAGTGTATCATTCTTAAATTTGGATAACATTAAAGTGGTCTTTCTTGAAAGTATATAAACATTATCTTATTACTGACAGCATTACACTTCAGGGTAGATTTTCTTAATGATCAGATGAGACCATTTATCATCAATTTGCTCTTCCTGGCATAGTACACCTCATGGTTACCTAATTAAAACTGGCCAATACCACTACCAGTTTCCTTTCTGCATACCTATGATGAAGATATTGATTTTTATAATTTATAATTCATTTTAATTACTTTCAACTTTCCTTGATTCGTATTTGATTCTGGGCACTTAATTCACAAAGACTAGCTTGCTGATCCAGGAAGCTTAAGCTGAATGCATTTAGGTTGATTGTTATAGTAGAATGGTATGTCTTTGGTAACACATTCTTATAAACAACTCAGCCCTGAGAACTAATGAATGGCATTACATCGTACTAACTTCCTTAATAATAAGTGGAAAGGGGGAGTTAATAACAATGAATACAAAGAAAATTTTCTAAAATTGATTGTGCTGATGATTGTAAAATCATCCTTAATGATTGAGTTACTGAATTGTATGATAGGCATATTACATACCAATTAAACTGTTAATAAAAAATTGAATTCTTTAATCATAAATTTTGTTTGTCAGTTCTGTGAAATCATTGCATCGGTTATAAGAACCTGGAGATGATGAATAGAATTATTAATTAAGAAAACACACCAGTATTTATTCAACCGCACTACAAGAAAGCGCTCTTTAATCCTATAATGAATTTGCTACGTGGTGTTAAATCAGTTCTGACTCATGGTGGCCCTGCATACAACAGAAACTGCACAGCCCTGCACAATCCTCACAGTTGTTCTTATGTTGAGCACATTGCAGCAGACATGGTATCAATTTATCTTGTCCAGTCTTGGCTTTTCCTCTTCTTCGCTGCCCCTCTACTTTACCAAGCTTGATGTCCCTCTCCAGGGACGGGTCTCTCCTGCAGCATATCCAAAGAATGTGAGATGGAGACTTGTTATTCTTGTCTCAGGAGCATTCTGACAGTGTTTTTTCCAAGATAGATTTGTTTGTCATTTTAATGGTTGTGTTAGTCCAGGTAGACTAGAGAAACAAATTCATGGACACTCTTGTGCATAAAAAAGAGCTTTATATACAAAAGCAATTAGCTATAGAGAAACGTCCAAACCCAGTCCAGATCAAGTCCATAAGTCTGATACTAGCATGTATGTCTGACATCCGTCTATAAAGTCCTCAGACTCATGAAACACATCTAATGTATGGGAAGTCATGTGGTTTCAGTGGTGGTGTAAGCATGTCAGCACTCATAGGGCTTTCCATGTGACTTCTCTGGTTCCAGAGGTCTGACTTCATCAGTTTCTCTCCAAGTATCTTCTTCACAGAGATTTCTTGCAGGGAGTGAGCAGAGAGAGAGAGAATGTCTCTCACCTCCAAGGAGGAAACTGGACTTCCCAGAATCCTCAGGAGAAGCCTAGGCCACACAGTGGCCTCACTGACTATCACTTGATTGTCACGTTAGACTGCCTACACTCTTAGTATTCAAATTAACACCAAATTATATAACTACACCAACAGTTCATGGACACCATAATTCAGAAACAATATTCTTCTTAGTTCTTCCTGTTCAGTTTTCACATGGACTTGAGTCTGTTGAAAACACCATGACTTGTATCAGGTGCACCAAAAACCTCAAAATAATATCCTTGATTTTAAGCACTCTAAAGAGGTCTACTGCAGCAGATTTACCCAATAAAACTTGTCATTTGAACTCTTGACTGCTGTTAGCATGAATAAGTAGAAATTCTTAAAATTCCAGTCTTTTTTCAATTTATCATGATGTCATTTATCGAGCTGGTTGTGAGTATTCTGGTTCTCTTTACATGGAGTCATAATTCACACTAAAGTGTGCAATTCTTGATCTTCCTCAGCAAGTGCTTCAAGTCCTCTTCACCAAGGTTGCAGGATATGAATATTGTAGGCACATTTCAGCTTCTCTGATTATCTACCAGTATCCACAATGATTTGAGTATGGTGAGATAATATAACCCTGATGTACATCTTTCCCGATAATGTCTATTATTTGTCAGGACAAGCTCACTTTGTCTCTTCTATCCACTGTTTTTAGTTTCTCTATCCTATTGTCTTCCATTGTACACCCACTCTTAACATCTAAACCAATAAACAAACTACTAAAATTGTTCTAAGAGGCCATTATCTCTCATCACTTGTAAACTACCCCGAAAATCAATTTCTAAGAACATGCCCTAGAGTTTCTTCTGGTGCTTATCCTCTATTTCTCTGTACTAATGACCGCCTCACTAAGGGGGAATCAGTACTCTTTGGCATTTAGCCCCACAAAGAAATTCTTGAAGGATCTGTGGGGCAAGTAAAGATCAAACATGATATTATTCCAGAAGTATTCTGCAGAATTAATCACCAAAGAGGAATGAAACCAAAGCAGAAACCAAGAAAGGGAACTGAAACAGAGGGCCTGATGTAATGACCTTTAACCTTCAGAATACAAAGACATAGAAAGCTGATTAGTGAGAAGTTAGTAATGAAGGTGGCAGAGAAGGAAAAGAAAAAGAAGCATTCTCATTTATAGAGTAATTCAGAATTCAAAGCAGGGTGGGAGGGTTTTATAGCAAGACAAACCATGAAGACAAACCATAAAACCAGATTTTATTTGCTCTGGCACTATGTGGGAGGCTGGGTTGACTAGAGAAAGAAATGCAGTGAATATATGTACATATATACACATATATTCATATGTACATATATTCACCAGATATTCAATAATATATATCTATGTATATACTAAACAGGGTTCTCTAGAAAAACAAAACCAGTACACTTATGATTATATGTATAAAAGCATAGATATATACAGAACAATGAAATATAATAGTTAATTAGTCCACAGAGCAGTACAGAGGTTGAAGTTCAACTCACTTCCATGGAACAGTTAATATACTGAAAATTCTTCAACTCAGGAGGGCTGCTGGATCCAAGATCAAAGAAACCTACAGCTGAGTCTTCTTTAGACAAGGCAGGCAGTCCATGCACAGGCAGCAAATAGCAGGGCAGGTCACCAACCATCAGCCAGATGGCAGGATCCAACAGTCCCAAGTCCAAGCGATGTATACACCAGAGCATGGTAAAGCAGGATTTGAAGGAACCTCAATTTCTAGTGACACAATCCACAGGTTGGGTGTCCCATGGATAGTGCAGTGCACAAGTTGATGCAGGCAAAGAACTAGCAATTGCATGTTGATCTGATCACCAGAGACTAAGAGAGAGACAGGGATGGGGGTGGGGGTGCTGATGAACCATTTATCTGTCTGTCCTCCAGTCAAACTGTGACCTTATTAATCCCACATTTTCCTATTGGACAGGTTGGCACAATAAGCCTACCCATATACTCCATAGCAAAGACTAATTACATGTAAAGAAAACATCCCAGCCCAATCCAGATCATCCATAAGTCTGATATTATTTCATAAGTACAATATTAGTCCATAAATCTCTCTTCAGACTCACACAAAAACATGCAATGATGCAGAAAGCAGGAAGATCAGAGATCAGTGGGTGAGAAGTCTTGCGGATCCAGTGGAGGGGGAAGCCCCACAGGGCTGAAGGAAGTCTCTGTTTCATGGCTTGTTCAATTTTCAGCATGGTTCCCCATGTCTTGTGAACAGGAAGGTGAAGCAACATGAGCATGTGGCCCACTCCAGGAAGAAAGAGAAAATTTTCAGGAGAAAGCCTTGCTCACAGGGAGACTGTGACCTGATTGACTAGGGCTAGATTCTACCCCTACACCCATTTATCAACTTAACAGGATATTATATAACTACTAAATTCTTCAAATCTTTAGAACCAACTATAAAACAGTGTACACAAAACTCCAGCAGCTCCAGGACTTGCCATTCTTCAAGCATTATAATCCTCTCTAGAATCAAGTTTTGTGGCTCATGTACCTGTTAAGATGTTGTTTAGGGAGAGGTGGATATTGAAGGAACATGGTGCTGAACTTTGATCACTAGAGTTTCCTGGCACTAAAAGCAAGTAACCTGAGCACATTTTTAAAGTAGGGAGCGAGCAATTTAATCTATTTCTATGATATTGTAAAGGCACAGCAAAAGAAGCAGGGGGAGGGGGACTGACCTTTTCAAGTTGCTGGATGTGTGTTCCTCCTTGTGAAATCTCCTAGGTCGTCTCATAGACCTTGGAGCCCAAATCAGGGGCCTCTCTCACAATGAGGACTAATATGGGATGGTGTTGAATTGGCAAGTGATGGAAACATTGGCCATACCACAGAGGAATCTTTGTGCTCCCTGGAGCTTAAATTGTCAAAATGAATATGAAATCATTACTGTATTTTATTTCTTCTGCTATTTTTGGAAATGCTGGGTTACACATTTTTTTTAAAAAGTCCTCTTTGGTGATAGGGACCAGATTGCTAAAGGAAAGATGGTGTGAATGAGATCAGACACAGAGCAAGGTTCAAGTCCTCAAGTGCATGTTATCTCTGAGGCAAAAACCAGACTAGATTCTACAGTAGCCTGATCAGGCCCATGCCACACACATAGCAGATGACCATTAACTTTAGTGGTGACCATTAACTTTAGATGGTAACTTTAGACCATCATTTAGTGGTGAAGTGGCTAAAATCTAAAACCAAACTCATAAATGAAACTGGTTCTTCCACAAATCCATGTGTACCTTAAGCAAATTACTTCACTGCTTCATCCCTCAGTTTCCTCATCTATAAAATCAGGCTATTCTGAATCCAGACACGATAAACATTTGTTAAATTAGACATTTGTGCTAAGACAAAGGGAGCTGCAATCAACAATTTCCAGCAGGAGAATCACAAAGAAGAAAATGAAGCAATCCAATGAAAGAGTGAGATTTCTACATCAGCCAGGCCCAGAGTTTGAAACCAGTACCAGAGGACTGTCCTAACCCCCTTTTTCCTCCTCCTTATCCAAGACCCAGCAGAGGGGGATCAGAAAGCAGAGTAGAGAGTACTGGAAGTGTGAGATAATAAGAGGGCGCAGCAATAATAGTCACTTCCCTGAAGACAGGCATCCTGCTTAAATTGGTCATAATTGGTTTGGGTGGTAGGTAAAATTCATTAAGATTTTAAGTGCTGACTAATATATTGAAATGAGCATTTGAAAGTGCAATAGATGTGGTATTCTGAAAATTAAAATAATCATACAATTTTACTGTTTCGAAGTAAAAGACAAGAAAGCTGAGATTTCTGAATTTTCACTTAGTGGTTGGACAATAACTACCCCAAATTACCACTTTAAGTTAATTGTCAGGATAAAAATTCAGATAGTTTCTGGTTTCTTCCTATTAAAATTAAAATAGTTGATTCAAGTGAATTGCTGAAGACAGCCATGGGCACCAAAAGAAATTCAATAAAATATCCTCCAAATGACTAAGCAATATAATAATAATAATAATAATAATAATACAGTAACAGTAAAAAGAGCATACAAGAGATAACATATTTGGGGGAAGATCATATGTCTAATTGGTGATTTACAAAGTTTAGAGAATTATGTGCACTCTATTTTCCTCATCAAATTTCACCTCATTCCAAGAAAAACAATCATGTATATAATTGTTCCTTTTCATCTCTTTTGTTATTCCCATTTTAGTTCATATTAGTGTTTGAGTCTTGGTTTGTTACCTTTGAGTAAGAGAAACTTTATGTTCTTCTCTGGATCTTAATCTGTAGAATGGATGCCTTTACACCTAATTTTCAGGATTGTGAATTTTGGAGTTCAACTATACTTAAAAGCACATTATCTAATAAATTACTAGTGTTCCAAAGACCTCAACGACCTTATGGGAATTGAGTGACCCCTTTTTCATCTTCTCCCAGGAGGTATTGCTACAGTCATAGAGTAGTGGGGTCGCTAGGTAGCAAACAACTAGGACAGGACAGCAAAAAACCAGGACATGTCCCTCTCATGTTTGAAGACCCCCTACAGGAAATTGAAGGAGAGTCAGGTGAGTGAGCCCTTAGCCACCTATAAAGACTAACAGGGCATGCACCAATTCAAACCCAAGTCAGGTTGGTGGGACACCTAGGTGGCCCAAACTAGACCCAGGTGGGTTTAATTCGGCCAATGAGGTCAACAAATACCTTCGATCAGTCCTCCCAGCCACAGGGCTCAAATACCTTGAGAGACCCCACCCCCGTTCTGCTGCTGCTTCAGCATTTTGCTGGGTTGTGCAGCAGTTTCCCTGGTCTCAAGCTACCATGTGTGGGTGTGAAGTTTCACATGACTTTGCCTATGTTCAGGGACTGTAAAACCTGAAACTTCTTCCATACTTTATAAAAGCCCAATTGGATCACAAACCAGGTCTCAGTATGGATTCTTTCTCATGCGAAACTGTGAACCGAGGTATTCCCCACCCAAGAAACCTAACATGCTCATATAACTTTTCATTTCAAAATGCTCCTCTGTTTTATGACTTTGAGTTCAACCAAAATCTGAGAGTGCTCTATGAAGCACCACAAACTATAATCTAGAATTGCTCTGTCATTGTGAATTATCCCTTACATGGAGATTGAGATAGACTGTTTAGAGAACTTCATATTAAGAAAGAATGTAATAGCAGGAAGCAGTCTATCCCAGTTGAACTCAAGTCCATGAGTCAGATGCTCACTGGGGTCTTCTAGACATACATAGGTTTGGACCCACGAAACAGGAAAGTAAAGCAGAAGTGGGGAGATCACATGGCAGAGGGTGCAGGACCATGGCAGGTAGCTGCAGCATGGCGGGCAGACTCACAGAGAACCCAAGCAAGGAGCAAGGTGAAAGATGTTCTCCACAGCATCTCTTCTAAAAAGGTCATGTCCCCAAGGTGATTTGATTATCCTTTGTTCTGATGGGCTCTGCCCAGACTGCCACACTGATGCTTCAAATTGACACAAGCAGTTGATATGAAATAAAATCAATGATTGCCATCCTTTTTCTTACACCTTTCAACATATTAGCCCATTACACTCCAACTCCAAATAAATTAAATTCTCTTCTTATTTCTTGCTTGTACCATGGTTAGAATTAAAAATCTTCATGATGAACAACTTCAAGTGTGAATACTAACCTTTTTTAATCGATTGTCCCTATTTAGCTTTCTTCACATTTCTTACATTTTCACAGCAATCAACAACTGCTAGCTACAGATCTCTCTAGGTAACACAAATTGAACTTCTTTATTCATCCCACCACTTAAACTACCAGCATCACTGTGGTTGTGTGTCTAATAGCTTTGTCTTCCCTTTTGTTAAACTGAATGAATTACCTGTGTTCTAACAAAATCCTATCTTTCTCCAAGATTCTATCCCTACTCACTTTCTCAAGGACTGAATTCTTCTAATATCTGTAATTTCTTCTACCTTATCTAGTTCTCCTTTCATACAGCTCCTCCACAGAATACAAGCACATTGCAATATTTCCTAGCTTATTGGGAATAACCGCACCTGACATCTTCATTAAGCTTAGACCTATCTATAAAAGTACACCTGAGAATTGTTAGAATAGCAGACCTCCTTTCTATCTAATTCCCATTATTTCTGGAATCTTATGTCTTTGCCAAAACTTCACAGATACCACTATCATCAAGGTCATCAACAGCTTCACACTGTCACATACAATTGTCAAAGATCTCAATTCAAATGCCTTTAGAATGGTAGGGTATGCTTTCTCTTTAAAATTCTGTGTAGACTGGACCAAGAAACATGGGACCAAGAAACCAAGACTGGACCAAGAAACAGATGATCCCTTCAAGACCAGTGATGAGAGTAGTGATACCAAGGGGTGTGGCGTACAAAGGGGGAATCTATTGCAGGCATCTGCATATAACCTGCTCCCCGGGATATGAACAACAGAGAAGTGTTTGAAGGGACACATCGGATAGTGTACGATTTGACAAAATAATGACAATTCATAAATTATCAAGGGTTCTTGGGTAAGGAGGAAAGGAAAGGGAGGGGAAATATGGAGCGCTCATACCTGGAGACTGAGTAGAAGGAGGATGCTTTAAAAATGATGATGGTAACAAATGTGGAAATGTGGTCTGCTTACAATTGATATATGTATTGATCATGATAAGAGCTGTATGAGCACCCTATAAGATGATTTATTTTAAAAAACTCAGTGTAGAGTCACCTTAAAATTTCTACATCACAGTGACCTTAATATAATTTTCAAGGCTTTAATATTTTGCCTCAATATTATTCTGCTAACTCTCATCAATAATTCTGGATGAAGTGAAGTGAAGTTAATTTATTTCACTATTGAATAATTGTTGTATATAGCTTTGTAAATGTATTTACTTTTTATTCATTTGATAGAAATTTGTTTTTCTCTTATGGATATTATATATCTTTCTCATGTATATGTAAGTTTTTGCCTTGGATATATTTTAGGTGTTGATTTTCAGAGTTACTTGGGATGAAAAGTTTACTTTCAATGATACAATATATAAATAGTTTACAATATTATTGCAAACACTAAGTTAAAGGCCACTTTTAAGTGTCAAAAATTGTCTCTTTGAGAACAAACTGTGCGTGACCCAAGTCATGGCATTTTTCTTCGGCTTATATACATGAGAAAGATGGATTATGAATAAGGAAGATGTGTTTCCATTTTGAAGCTAGGGAAGAATACTAAATATATCATGGACTTCTAGAAAAACAAACAAATATTGCTTGAATTATTCAGATGGAATTCTCCTTAGAGGTGAGGATGGTAAGGCTTTATGTCAAGTACTTAGGACATGTTATCAGAAAGAATCATGGAGAAGGCCATGATGCTTCATAAAGTAGCAGACTTTTAGACCAGGTAGACCATCATATATGTATTGAAAAGAATTCTATATAAAAATTATTATACATCAATAAAACATCCCAGCCCCATTCATATTACTGCATAATCATTCTTCCAAGTTACACAGCCACTTGCAATGATGCAGAATACAGGAAGAAAATATACCTATGCTTGCAAAGTTGTGTGGATCCAAGGTTGGTGGAAGCAGGGCAGAGCTCCAGCATGCAGGGTGACCAGCATGCAGGAAGGGAAAGACAATGTATGGAGAAGATTCTCAGGATCCTCCTTATGAGACTACACGCCTCAGGAGGTAACAGCAGACTGTAGCCAGCATGAACAAATTGCATACCACCCCTACCCGTTTATTTATCTTCATGTTGACATAGCATTATGTATTGATCACAGGGATTCACATTCAAAACCAAAAAAAAAAACTAAAATAAAACAAAAATATACTCAAACAAATGGATTGACACAATGGCTGCAATACAGATTTAAACATAGCGACTGTGAGGATGACACAGGGCTGGACATTGTTTCACTCTATTGGGTCAATGTGTTAGGCAGGGTTCTCTAGAGAAACAAACCAGGACACTTATGATTTTATATCTATGAATAGGCTTATATCGTGAGAAGGAATACAACAGTCCATAGATCAGTACAGAGAGCTCAATTCAGCTCACTTTCATTGAGCAGTTAATATACTGAAATTCCTTCAACTCATGCCACCTGTTGGTCCAAGGTCAAGGAAGCAGAAAGCAGACTCTACCCTCATACAAGACAGGCAAAGTTGGCATGCATGCAGCATCTGGGAAAGGCTGGACCAGAAACAACAGGAAGAGAATTTGAGGTGTAGCAGAGGCCAGTGGTGTAAGAACCTAGTGAAGCAGGTCCCAATGGTGCCACAAGATCTCATAATGTATGCACAGTGACAAGATCCACCAACAGCGTGATGAAGCAGGTCCTGGTGCAGCCTTAAGCTCCAATGGTGCACAGCAAGGTGACATGAAGCAGGGATTTGCTCAGCCCACGAGTAGCACAGCACAAGAATCAGTCAACGGACTAGCTCAAGCAGCAACACCCTGGACTATACCAGGGAGAAAGAGGAAGAGACCATTTTCATGGAGCCATTTATCTAGGTTGCTGTCCAATCAAGCTGTAACTTGATTAAACTCTGTCCACCTTTGCCTGTCAGACACTACTTGACGCAATAGGCTGAACTATCTCAGTCAGTATATGCCAGCACCAACTTGATGGCACCTGATAGCAGAAATGACATGGTAATAATTTTAATTCACATATTTTCCAACATCTTGACATAAAAATATTATAGAACATGTCCATGAATTTTTTGAAGTCACCTGATGTGTGTGTGTGTAGCAGTAATTTTGAAGTTTGCACAGGACCTTGAAATGTTTTATTCTATTATACAGAAGATTGATGTCAGAGCCAGCACAGTGGTACCTAAGAACCATAACATATAGCCATTATTGTACTATTAGTCAATCCATCTTGTGAACAATTTCTTTCATTTTGCCGATACTTCTTTAGCAGGTATGATGCCATTTACTAACAATTGGACTTTTTTGATGATGTGCAATATTACTTTGAAAAATAATTTTTCATCTTTCTTGCAGGTCATAGTCTATTTCATATTTTTGGCAGACAACACAATTTAAATGTGGCAGTTCTTTAATTTTCCTTGGTCATTGCTCAACTTTCACATGTGGTTGAAAATACCATGACTTGGGTCAAACGCACCAAAGTCATCAGTGAGACCCTTGCTTCTTAACACTTTGCAGTGATCCTTTGTAGCAAATTTCTTACTTCAGTCATAGTAATTCTTAATTGTAAGCTACCTCTTAAAATGGTTGAACATCTATCAGATCCTTTTGATTCAATGACTTTATGTGTCCCTTCCACCTTATCTTGATACTTACTGTGTCATATATTCTTTGTCCACAGTATCCTTCAGTGTTGTACCTCAAGGCTTGATTCCCCACCCCCCCTTCAGTCCTTTCTTGTTGAAAGATACTAGCCATGTTTTTTCTATTTCAGTTTCTAACTCCGGGGCTTTACACATTTCCCTGTAATACCTTCTTTGCCTTATCAAGCCACATTGTGAACTCTCTTCTGATTGATTTTGTTCATGCATACTTGTACTTCAAAGGGTCTACTCTGCATTGGTGTTCACCCTAGTTAAATTGGTACTTCAAAATTCCACTATGAATATACATACTTTGGTTCACACATACTTATATGGAAATAATTATTTGAATATAGAATTCATTTGCTGTCCTTTTGAATGTCTTTAATGCTGTGATGTTTTTATCATGATTTAATAAATAAAATATTTAATCATGTTCATTTTATAAAGCATAAAATCATGATTTTTTTCCTTTTTAAAAATATATTTTAATAACTTCTGTGTTTTTACTCAGATACCCAATGGATTCACCTGATAGAACCAAATGAAGTGCCAGGAAGTGCAAACATGCAGGCATGTTGTTTGTTTCATTCATCTGCCTCCCATGTTGCCAAGAGGTAGTAGAACTTTAACTTTGTTTCTCTAGATATTCTTTTTTCTTTTAACATAACTTTATGCTTTTATTTATATTTTTTGTTTACATACAGGTGACAAAGTATTCCTGAATTTGTAGGTGAGCCTCCAGAAATTGTATGGGACAGATGATTGAAATCATATTCCTTAGAGTGAAAGATAATGAAGAATCTAGTTTGTTAATCATCCTAATGTTTTGTTTGTTTGTTTATATCTCTATAATTTCAAAATTATGTTGGCTGTGAAAAAGAACAGTGCTTTGATATTTGATTAGTGAGTTTTTCTAAGTCTATCTTTCTGTTTGATTTGGGACTGAATCTGCAGAACTAAAATAAAATGTATTTTCTGTAATTCATAACATTTTTTATGTTTCATTATGATTGTGAAATATGTTCCTTTATCTGTAAATGATCTTTTCAATGAAATATCATTCTTGCTGAGCCCCGGTGGCATAGTGGTTGTGTGCGGGACTGCGGCGCACAGGGTTGGCAGTTCAAATCCAGAAGCAGCTCTCCACAAACAAGGCTGGGCTTCCAACTCCCACCAGGGCAGTGATGTGAGAATTTTTTAAAATTACTTTATAGCTATGTCTTTATAGCACCCAATCAGAAAAAAAATTATAAAAACTCAGTGCAGATAATGCTATAGTGCATCTAATACTTAAAGTGCTCTAGATTTTTCACAGAAAGTGCTAGCAATGAAACCTTTTAAGTTCACACAATTAAGAAGCACCATGCAATGGTTCACACTTACTTAATAATTTTGGTTTAAGAAGTAAAAAAGCAATAAAGGTCTTATCTCTGATTCATTAGTTTTAGGTATAACAGAACCACACTTTTATAATATATAAGACTTTTTTGTCCTTTATTCTGAAAAATCTAGTTAATCTGAACTTTTAAATTGTCTTATATTAGTTTAGAGGTTAAAAAAACTAACATCACTTCTACATAGTGTTCAAGATTTTAAAAATGTAAATTTGTGTTTAATGAAAATGTATCATATCGCTAAACATCTTTTTGTTAAGTAAAGCTATGCTTGGGGTCAAATTAAACATATAATTACCAAGAATCTTTAGCAACCTAAAGTTTTGAAGTAAGATTAAATTCACTTTTTTAAAAATGGGTAACATTTGGATACCTAAGTAATTTCAAAGTCAGGTGATTATCCATCACGTTGGAAGTTGACATACTTTGGGGGCTGTTGAAGATCAATCAAAGTGCCTCAACGGGACAAAGCTCAAAGCTAGAAGGAAGTAAGGCCAGTCTGCTCATTAGAGACAAAGAAAGGCAGATTTCACCTGCCATACTTTGCTCCGGTTCTCAGGAGAAACCACTCCCTGGAGCAAGCAGGACCTGATGCTTTGTGAAGTGGAGGGGCAGCGACAAAGAGGAAGGCCACAGAGGAAACGTGTTGAAACAGTGGCTGCGACCCCGGAATCCAGCACCAAACAATTGAGAGGATGGGCCAGGGCCAGGCCATGCTTCACGGTGCTGTGCATAAGGTCACGATGGGTCAGAGCCAACCTGATGGCCCTGAACAACAGAACGTATTTTGTTTATCTTGACACTTTGGTAGATACTTGTTTTATACTTTTTCTTTTTTGTACAAATTGTGGCTAATTCAAATAAGGTTTCTAGGCACATTCATATTCAAAAGAATAAAACCCACCACCATGCCATTAATTCTAACTTATATTGCCCATTTATAAAATGTCTAAGGCTGTAAATATCTGAAGGAGCACATAGCTACATCTTCTCCTGTGTAGTCTTGGTAGATTTCAAGCCACAGACCAGGGATGTCAGTTCAACAACATGTAATTCACAGTGCAACCCAAACTATTTAAAACAGCAAACCCACACTTAACTGCCATGGAGCAAATTCTGATACAGTATGCTGGCAGGGATGCTTAGCTGAATAATGAGTAATTGTGAATTATTTGTCTTGTTATTTCAACTTGTTCTTCAAGTATGGACATGTTCCTTCACTCATCTTGAGTAATACATATGAGCAGTGTATAGATTTAAGCCCAAATGATGCTATGAGATTGAAAAGCCTCCTGGGACCCAATCTGTGAAATATATATTTATTTGCATCAGGGATTTTACTGATTGTGAGAGACAGGCAAAGAGCTACTGAAAGAGGTCCCTGGGGGGTTGTCTCTGGGGGCCTCCTGTAATAGTGTGAATGGAGTGGGCGACCAGCAACCAGGGACACCATGGGGCTACCATATCTCAAGCTTATACCTGAGGCAGGAAGCCATGACGACACCTCTGGCTATGTTGTGGTGCCCAGGCTACCGGTGGGGGAAGGTATTCCTTCAGGTGGGCAGAAGGACCTACACGGAATGCCTGCTTAGTTGAAGAGGTCGTTGTTGGAGTGGCCAGGTAAGTCTCTATAAATGGAAACACTAGTTTCTATGGCAGTTGTATTTTTAACTTTTTAATAAACATCTAGATATTTTTTTTAATTCATTTTACTGGGGACTCATACAGCACTCATCATAATGTATACATACATACATACATACATA